>VMDO01016107.1:0-18359 GCA_007922755.1 Pedetes capensis | reverse complement strand
TCCTGAGTCCTCACTGGGATTACAGGTGGGTGCCACCATGCTAGGCCAAAAGGTTTAAAGGGCAACCACCTTATTAAAATAATGACATGGATACTGATTCTTGCCATTCTATGCAATGAAAACTGTACAGACATGTGTGATAGATATTCATGGAATGAGATGAAGGTGAGAGTCGGAATCGTGGAAGACGATTCAGAAAGAGCCCAGATAAGGAAAAATAAAGGAGAGAAAAAGCTTGAGAATAATTTTGAAATTTCTAATATTCCTATGGAACAAACATGTGGTCAGCAAGTTAATTGTAACACAGTAACATGCTATTGAGAGAATAATTTACACAGTCCACGATTTCTGATGACAGATGTTTAATTTTTGAAACATAAAATGTAGCTGGGGCAGGTGGCCCACGCCTGTAATCCCAGCTGCTTGGGAGGCAGAGGCAGGAGGATTGCAAGTTCAAGACCAGAGGCAGTCTGCATAACTCAGTGAGACCCTGTCTCAAAAAAGTAAAAAAAAAAAAAAATGGGTTGGGGGTGCAGCTCAGTGGTCCAGTACTGGCAAAGCATGCAAGCATAATGCCCTGGGTTCAACCCTCAGTACCACAAAAAGAATAATAAAAAAATAAAAATAAATAAATAATAAAATGTGTCATCTGAAATATGCAATTGGAAATTAGGGGAGTAGAAGAGAATGAGTGTTCAGGATATGGACTGTATTTGAAACTTATATCACACAGAATTCTTAGTGTGTGGAAAATTTCCTGAATGATCATGGGAAACCTCTCTGAGACACAGCAGGTACAGGGAAACAGCTGGAGGCCACCTCAGTTCTTAGGATGAGAGAGAACAGGGGCCTAGCGTGATTCCAGGTCCCCATTCTGAGAACCCTACCCCTAAAGAAAGAATCCCCCGGCAGGTCTGTCTTGCAGTTTTAGGCTACGCCAGGTCATGCATGACTGGTGGAGCTGTGTTGCTTTCTGCCTCCTGTGTCATGGAGAGTCAAGGAGTCCAGCTGATCACGACAACAAATCTCCATACTCCCTATCAGGGAACGCGCATCGCTAAGAAGTAATCTATTTCCAATGACCTCCAACATGTCAGGCCCCCGGTGGTAAATTATAAAAGTAATCAATATCAGAGTAAAACTGTCTAGTCACAGTCTATCACAGGGACTGAGAATTAAGAGTTGCTCTTTATTGATTATCCTATCATGAAAATGGAGAATTTGGGAAATAACTGCCTGCCTTAGTTGCAGTCAAGTTATTGAGAAATGAAAAGGAGAAAGCATTCCAGCTAACTGGGCCTCAAGTATAAATCTTTTCCAAGGTGCAGTCTATTACTCACAGCTTGTCAGCCGTGCCTCAGCTGAAGGATTTATGCAATGTCTTCTTGGCACAGGGGCAATCTACCATAATTACCTACACTCAGAATTGCTCTCAAATAGCACCAATGGTGGGTGACAGTTATGAATCACAATTAGTATGGTCGCCAATCATGTCAGAGTAACGAGTAAACAGATCTGCATTTTATCTGTAAACCAGCAGATTAGGACCTTAGAACAAGAATATGGATTTACCCATTAGTGTTGGTTGTTTTTGCATTTGCATACTATTTTTGAAAAACCTAGATTTCTCTCCTTAAAGGTGACAGCTAAGTCAAGCAAAAGCTTTTATTTACACATTCCCTGCCAGTCCATAAATCCCACTCTGTTGCTTGCTTCGTAACTCTTGGTTGCTATGTTCTTCTTTGGCTGCCTGTTGTTCTAGGACTCTCTGCAACCATGCTTGGAGCTCAATTCTGGGCAGATTTCTCATGTCTCTAGGGTTTTGCTTTTATCCTGATCACTGGTCAAGAAGCATTCATCAACTCATATCATCAGCTGTATCTCTGTTCATCAGGTTCCTGAGAAAATGGTGGTTGTGTTTCCAAATACAGACATAAGGAAATACACTAAAAGAAAATATCCTGGCTTTGGAGACTGTAGGATTTTGAAACTGTATTAGGCTTTTTCTAATTCATAAAGACAAAGAGGAAAACATCTCAATTTTGTCACTGTTTAGTCACCAGATAATAAAATTTTCTGTTTAAAGGAAATTCTGTCCCTTGCCACAATACAGATGAACATAGAGGGCTTTATGCTAAGTGAAATAAACCAGCCACAGAAAGAAATACTGCATGATCTCATTAATAGCAAAAACTAAAAAAGTCAAACCCTTGGAAGAGAGTAGAATTGTGGTAACCAACTGAGTGAGAAAGATGTGGAGGAGAAAAACAGACATTGAGCAAAGGATGCAAGTTTGAGTAGATAGGGGAGTCAATTCTAGCCATCTATTGCACAACATCATGATTACAGCTAACAATAATATGTATTTTGACAAAGCTAACAGAATGGGTTTTAAATGTTCTCACCACAGAGAAATTACACATATATGAGGTGGTGGCGGTGGTGGTGGTTATTGCTAGGTGCTATTGAGTTGGTCTGACTCATAGTGACCCTCATAGGGTTTCCAATGACTGATTGTTTCCAGATTGCTTTAGGAGTGGATTGCCATGTCCTTCTCCCATGTTTGTGATGCTAGGGATCAAACCCAGGGCCTCAGAGAGCACAGAGAAGCACTAGACCAACTGAGCTAAACCCCAGCCCCTATGAGGTGATGTTGTTGTTGTTAGGTGGCATTGAGTCAGTGTCCGACTCATAGTCACCGTATGTAGAACAGGCAAAATACTATTGTCAGTGCTTCTCTGCTATTCATAGGGTTTTCAATAGAGGATTGATTTTTAGGAGTGGGTTGCTGGGTCCTTCTCCCAAGCCTACAGTATCTGGTTTTCCCAAGTGGTCTTCTATTTAAGTACTAACCAGGCCCCAGTCCACTTAACTTCTGAGATCTGCTAGGATCAGATGACACAGTGCCAAGGCAACAGGCTATGAGGTGATAGATATGCTTCTATTTGCTCATTCTACAATGTATAAACATGTATCAAAATATCACATTGTATCCCATAAGTAAATGCAATTGTTATTTGTTATTTAAAAATAAAATAAAACTTTAAAATATTTGTCATTAATAGGTATGATGGGGCAGAGGTACAGGGAAGAGGCAAGAAGACTGAACTGTCTTAGGCTATACCCCGAAGGCAGAAAAATGATTTTTTTTGAGCTGTAGATATGCATCCATGTGCTAGTTGATAACCTGTTTATATTAAGGAACTAACTATGCAGCTCTTCATTTACATACTACAAAGCAGAATACATTTCCCCTCAAATCAACATTTATTTTAATTGACAGTCAAAGAAAATTAAACAGCTTTTTAAAATCATAGTCTATAATAAACCAGTACTTAACTTACTACCATATTACTACTGCATGCTTTGCAACTGGTTCCAAACTGCTAATTTTCTTTAAAATAGAGGGAAAAAAGAAAGTAAGGGGGGGAAAGAGGTTAATGAAAATGGAATTTAAATTACAAAAGTTAAAAAAAATCTTTTTTTCAACTTTATAAAAATAATATTTCTCATGTATGGAAGATGGATCCCATGCAGTAAACATAATCCCTGTTGACATGAAAGAAGTCTTACTTTGTCTTTGAAATGATCATATCCTATGTGAAGAAGCACTTAAGAACAACAGCAACAATTTACATATTTTAGTGCTTTTCATTTCAATGATTTTTCATGGTGCTTTGCAAACTTTAAAGGATGCTGAGTAATTTCAACTCAAAAGCATATGTAACTAGAGGAACAAAAACAGCAGGTTTTAAATCCAGTGAGTCAATGCACATGCAATCATTTGCAGGAATTTTGAGGTGAATGCAGGCAAAAGTACAGTAAAAGTGGGCATAATAATTTCTTGCAGCATGCATTTATGCAGCAGATTTTACTGAGGGGTAGTCTTTGGGTGGCAGCCTGGGCCATTACAGAGAATAAGATTAACATGGAGTTTTCAGACATTTAGGTCTAAGGGGAAATGCTGGGCCATTCTGTATAGGATAATCCAGCCTGGGCCCCAGCGTTGCTCATGCTCAGAATTAGCTGATGTGCTGGAGCTGAGTCTCGCAGAAGGATCCAGTGGGGCTCTAGGGAGGCACCTTTCCATAAAGTTCTTTCTAGCTCAGAGCAAAGTCAAATTCTCTTTGACTGTAGAAGTAAGAAGACTTTCCATTGGCCTCTTGTCTGCAGGGGCCATAATGAACCCTCAGATACTGCAGGATGCCCTTCTAGGATTCTGCTATTACTGAAAGGACTCAAAACATGGCAGTCAAGCACAATGGCTTTGCTTTCAGTGACCTGGTTCCATTCTTGACTGCTGCATCTGGCTCTTTCTTAATTGATTCCTCTAATCCTTAAACTTTTCATGAATTATTAAATGGGAACCATACCAACTATTTCTTAGTCTATATAAAAATCAATTAATAACGTGTATGATACTTTTTATTCTGCTGTCTAGCACATAAAACAATTCACCAGCCTCCTTGCAAAAAAGAATTCCACAGATGCCAGCTATTATTGAATGTTATCCTAGCATTTTTTTTCCTCTTATCTCTCTGTCAAGCTGAAGAAGGAGGTCATTACTTACAGAGGGCATCTATCAGACTGTAGCACTTCTTATCTAATACCTCTATATTTGAGGCCACATTCCTAGATGATAGAGTCAATATTCTATTAGTGAGATGATGATCCAGGAATCAGAAAACAAGGAATTTTGGATCTGTCTCCCAGGAGCAGCTGACCTGCTGGCCACAATGGAATTTACAGTTGGTTTGGGGGAAGTTAATTTGAAGGTATCTCAAAATTAAGATTTTATTTTATTTTTTAAGCACTTAAAGAACATGCGAGGAATGAGATATTTAGGAAACTCTTGGGTTCATATCAAGGCAGGATTTTCTTTTTCTAATCTACCACTCAATCTAATAATCAAGTTCATACTTACGGATATAAGGCAAGTTAAGGCTATAGGAAAGTGAGATACTATATTGCTTTTGTGGCACAGATAACTATCTTTCTTATAAGCCCACAGTATACCCTAAAACTACCTGACAGAAACCTTATGCATTCTTGTCTTGTAGCCTGAAAGTAACAGCCATTAATGAGGATTTTGATATGTTAGCATGTCTTTCAATGCTGACATTGGAACCAGTGTGAAATGCTGGTCTGTTCCTTGGTTATTTTGCTTCAAGTTGTTGTTGGTGTTAGGTGTCGTCAAGTGGAGTCTGACTCATAGCGACCCTCAGAGGGTTTTCAACGGCTGTTTCCGGATTGCCTTGGGATTGGGTTGCCACGTCCTTCTCCCATTTTGCGGTGCTGGGAATTGAACTGGGGACCTCAGAGACTGCAGAGCAGCGCTCTACCAACTGAGCTCAATCCCAGCCCCTTTGCTTCAAGACTCAGCTACTATATGCCATATATAACACAATCTGGGTACATGTGGGGATGATACTGAATAAAGCGTATATTTTCCTCAACACAGTCAGTATAAAAAGGGAAATAAACATGAAAACATCTTTTGATATTCCCAGAGAAGTTATGTATAGTACATGTGTACAATGGACTGTGTCGGTACAAGCAGTTTTGCTTCTCTGGGAAGTCAGATAGACTCATCTCCCAGAGGAGTCCCTTAAGCTGTATCTTGAAGATCATGAGAAGGGTCATGTAAATTTGTAGTGGTGGCTACTGTAAATAAGAGAAACAAAAGAGAAGAAAGGGTGAAAAACAGAAACCCTACATATTTCTGAAGAACTAGATTTGCAGCTCAGTGATGAGGAGGGAAGAGGGGATCTGGGATTTAAAAGAAATGTGAGAGTCATATCACAAAGAGCCCTGCCTTAAAAATTAAACCTGCAAACAAGGACACAGCAAATTAGAAAATGATAACACCATTAAGAAATTGCAGCAGGCTGAAAAGAAGGGAAGTCAACACCAGCACTGCAGAGGCCACTGATTCAGGGCTCAGCTTCCACAGATTAGTCCAGCTTCTGAAGAGCAAGGGCAGATTGGTCCTTTCTTGCTCAGAGGAGAAACCACAGAACACACCCCTTGGAATTCAAAACATAAAAAAGGCCTGCATCTGTTACGATGAGATGAGAATTTTCTGCTAATACATAAGAGAAAATATATACTATGGATACTTTTCATATATATTAATTCCCTATAGGTTGTTATTGTTGTTGTTGTTGTTAGGTGCCATCAAGTCGGTACTGGACTCACAGCGACCTTCGTAGGGTTTTCAATGGCTGACTGTTTCGGGATTGCCTTTGGAGTGGATTGCCAGGTCCTTCTTCCATTTTGCAGTGCTGGGAATTGAACTCGGGACCTCAGAGACTGCAGCGCAGCACTCTACCAACTCAGCTAAATCCCAGCCCTTCCCTATAGGTATTATTATCAAAACAGCACAACATATCTTTTATAGACATATGTACCTAAGTAGAATCTATATATTCAGAGAGAGAGAGAGAGAGAAAGTATTTGTGCTCAAATCAGAAATTGAGCTAAGGTACAAAATAAACTTAGATGAATGAGTCAAGACTTCCTCCACACCTCCCTCATACCCTTCCTGACCCTCCCTTCCTTCCCTGACACTTGCTCCCTCGTCTTTCCATCAACTCTGAACTGCTGCACCTCAGCCAGCTGCCCTGTTACCTCTTCCTGTTTGTTTCTGAGTTTGAAAATCAAAGTCATCTCAAAGTCAGCTTATGAGGAGCTCAGCCTGCTGAACCCCAAAAATGAGACGTGAGTGGATTAGGAATGCCGGGAACAAACTCAATGTTGTTGAATTGCAACATCCATGCACCCTGTATATGGGATCAGGGAATTAATGCCCAGAAATGGCAAAAACATAGGAAAATACTCTACAGAATTACTATTTGCCAGAACAGTGCTTGGATGTAATGTAGAACTGGAAAACATTAGTCCTAGACAGGACCCTGGAAATTACTCAACCAAAGCTCCTGAAGATATTATTAATTCAAATAGAAGCTTTAGTTGCCCACCCTTATTTTCTTATATGAAATTGTACATCCTGTGTCCTTCTGAAGACCAGCCTCTCCTGCACTATGTGAGGTGTGTGTAGGTAGCATAGCAAGCCGACTCTATAGTGTGGGAAAATTTCTACAGTGAAGCTTCCTTCAAAATCCCTGTGGAGTCCATCTTCTTTCTGCTGGACCCCGACAGGGTTAGGAGTTGAGGAGATGACCTGCAGGGTTTAAAGAATACGACAGAGAACTACTCTTACCTAGAAAGAGATGAATTGGGAGTTGGAGAAGCAAGCCCTGGAGGTATAGATAATAGTAATTAAGCAACGTCTGCTGCACTTCAGACCAAAGAAGGTTATTATGCTCTGATCCACAGAGGCTGAACAAGAATAGAAGCATCTGCTGCCTCACTCTCTTCCCATAGGTCTCAGGACCATAAAACCATGGGCAGCGTGTAGAAACGCCTCCCACCATCTGAATGCTCCATCACTGATTCACCTTGCTGCTCCAAGCTAAAATCTTGGAAAGTGGATGCTGTCAGAGAAGACTCAAAGGCCCAGATGCCCCATTTTCATTCTGCAGACAGAACCACACAGCCTGGGCCCCAGACACTCCAATGTGGTATCCACATTATGAATCCAGACTCTAAGACTCTGTCTGGTGTCTGCATGAGCCAGATTCAAACACTTGCTGATGGTGTGGATTGATGAACATACACAGTGGTACATGGAGAACCAGAAACAATGCAGAAGCAGAGGGCTGGCATCAGGAGCTTTGTCCAGGAGGCTGAATTTCCATGCACGGGAATTCTTTCGTCAGTTTTTCTTGTTTAGCTAATTAGAGGTATCTGTCATAATATAAAGATCTACCTGTAGAACAAGGGAGCCGTAAAGTGTTTGAAGTAGAATCTTTGCGATGTAAAAAGTGCCACAGAGCAATTAGAGTATATTTTTACAAGCTTTATTAAACCAGTTGTGGAAGTAAAGTCTGGAAAACCAATTTTACCTCTCTTTGGAAGCACTCTTGTTTATTTGCCTAGGGGACAGCTTAGTGCTCACAGTTTGCAGTATTTAATCTCCTATTCCCTATCAAGCCCCTAAAACAAAATTGTCAGCTTATCAGTAGCACTTTGAAAACCCAAGGGCAGCTAGAAAGATTGTGAAGTTTGAATAAAAGAGAAGAAAACTGATCCATCTCTCACTGCCTATCTCTTATGCCTCCCACAGCAGGAAAGGCCAGATCTGCACACAAAGCATTACAATATTTAACCCAGTCAGTGCAAAATTCAGCAGATTTTCAACATTCCACCTTGCCATTTGGTGGATTCTCAGGAACAAAAAACAAAACAAAACAAACAAAGAACAAAAAAAAACCCAGCATCTAGTGCACACACATATTTTGTAACTAAAAGGAGTTGACCAAGACATCAGTATAAGATTTTAAGAGTGGCCAATTTGCCATCACTATAAGGAAGATATCCCAATGGTGCAGATAGACGTGCTTACCAGGAGGTCTAGAAGTGTGAGGCTCCTTAGCCCAGGACTGGAACCCCACACCCCACTGGTGTTGAGTGCAATAGAGACACAACCACTCCAGGAGTCCTTCAGGGAGGCAACTCAGAACTCAGAACTCAACTTTATTTCTGTGCACCGTGCTTATAAGCATTTCAGGCTAGCCAATCAGAATCCGTAACGTTTCCATGAGAATTTTTTGGGTTAGCCAATCAGCACCTTGTGACTCAGCAAAAAAATTGAGAAGGGAGCAAGAAACTCGAGGAGGGACACACCTGACTGCACTGGGCAGGAGCCATCTTGCCTCAACCTCATGGACTCAAACTGGGTGTGCCACAGCAAGTCATAAAACAGTCCTGGGTGTGCCTCAGGACTCCAGGTGGGCTAGACATGCCTTGATCCAAGCAGGCTCAGGACAGTATTTCCTCCCTTCCTTTCTTGGCCCCATATTATTTTCTAGATTTATCCCTACAAAGAAGTGTCTTTCTGCCTCAAAGAAGATGCTACACTGTGATTGTCAACTGGAGATGGTACCCTGCTCAGAAGTGTAAGGAATGGATGTGGGTGTTTATGACTGTCATAATTGCAAGATGTTCCTGGAGTTTAGTGGCCAGGCCACCAAACATCCTGCAGCATGCAATTCAGTCCTAAACAATGAAATATCGCCTTGCCCACATGCTAGGAGCACCTCTATGGATATACTGTCCCTACCAGGACAGAGCCAAGGGGAACTCCTCCCCCCGACTGATCCCCAGATTATTGCTGCAAAGTTTATCTTCCATAAAACTCAAGGGGAACTAAAAAGAAGAAGAACAAAGAGCTAAAACATTAGTAACCACATACATATCTTCCACTAGAAATGTAAGCTATTTTTTTTCCACCACATGGACTGGGAGTGCATCTCAGTGGCAGAGCACTTGCAACGTATGTGCAAGGCCTCGAGTTCAACCCCCTAGTACCCGACACATACCCAACAAGGATAATGTTCTGGATGGAACAAAAGAAATATAAATAGACAATTACTCTCAGTACATCTTTCCTACAAAAAAAGTTTTGATTCTATAAAGTAAGATTCTTTTTCTACACTATCAGAAAAGTCCTGTTCTCTTAAAGATATTGTTGAATGTTCCATATTGTACATCTATTGAAAACTCTTTTCTTCACATATCAATTAATCTTTTTAATTTTTATTTTTTCAATGTTGGGCAGTGAACTGAGGGCCTTGTGCATGGCATGCTAGGCAAGCTCTCCACAACTGAGTTCCATCCACAGTCCTATAAATGAATCCATAGAAATGATGAAAGGCAATGCTGTTCACGATTATGTCTTAACTTAGGGAAGAACAGAATGTGAAGTCAAAATCTGGATCAAATGAACTTCCTTCACAGGTTTTAGATCATCTACTCTCTTTTCCCCTTTTAGCAGATATTATTCATCCACTTAAAATGCATATGTTCTAAACCTCAGTACTGGCATCCAGACATAAACAATGATGCAAATGCAAAGTGCTAACCTTTCCCTAGAGCATTTGTTTGAGCAAGGATCAATTCTTGAGCTAGATTTCAAATGGCAGTAGAGCCTCTCCACAGCTCTGAAACTCATGCCACATAATCCATATTGACTTATTCTGCCTCCCACACAAATAGAAGTAGCAGGTAGTTTCTTCAGTAGAGGCAAGCATGAGGCATTCCCTGCAGGAAGGGCCACAGAGGTCTACAGAGGTGCCTGTAAAGCCAATAAGCAGTCACTGAAACCAGCCATGGCTCCCAGGGATATTCTGCCTGTGGTTGTCAGGGTAGACTGCACTCCCCATGGAGGATAGGTCCAAGGCTTCTCCATTGTAGTGCTTCCCAATCTTCTGGCAAGTGAGCAACTTTTCACATGGCAAAAACATTTTGCACTCTCCACACACTATACCTTCAGAAACCGCTGACTGAGGCAGTGTACATGACACAGCAAACAAAAAGCTGCCATGTGTTGAGGAATAAACTGAAATGATTCTGTGTTGTATCAGACACAAAAGCACCTGCATACATTTGAAAACTAGTCCATCTGTGTGTGAAGCAGCATTTATTTGGTCCATAGGATATGCTTGTACATTAAGAACCTTAACTGACTACTAGAAATCTGTTCAGGAGTTTCGAAGATCTGTATAATGCTTTGCTCTAGATTCATGATCATACTTTGTAGTAGTCAAGTGGTCCTCTCAGGTGGCCACAAGGGTGATATTAAATGAAACCAGGGAACAGAAATCCAGTGGGTGTGACTTTAATTACATTTTTATTTATAAGATCAATTACCTCAATTTCAGATTTTCTTCATCAAAAATTATCTCTATTCCTTGCCTTTCTAGACTTCCTCCTACTTAGCACCATGATGCGTTTTGCTCCAATCCTCGCTTACTGATGCTCTCATTCTAAGTGTAGAGAGAAGTAGCATTCTTTAACATCTTGGAAGAAAGGGCACCCTTTGACAGCTCTTTTTCTTCATGCCCCCTGCTACTCAGCCATATGTGTCATTTTCTCCCAGTGGGAGCAGGTGATTAATTATTCATCTCTTTTAGCTGGGTAAGTTGTTTTGGTTCTAAAGGCAACACACAGGAAGGGCTATGGGCATATTGGAAGGTGTTGCAATTGTGGTATGAAAATATCAGGATTACACTCACAAGGAAGAAGGGAACCAAAAAATGGTTTAACCTGGATTGTTAAGACTCTAAATCAGATGGAATACCCCAAATTAATTTATGTTCTAATTGTTATTAATGTTCACTCTTTGACACCAATATGAATATCACCAGACTAATTAATATTCTAGATAAAATTAGGGAGGAAACTATCTTTTCCTCCAAAAAAATCTTCAATGAGTAGACTGGAATATGTGACAATAGCTAACAAAACGCACTAATGTATCACAAGAACACTCAAGCTAAAAATGCCAGAAGTTTTACACAATGCTTAAAAAGAGCACGCCAGGCTCCAAGCAAACCCTGGAGTCACCAAGCCGCCCACCAGACCATCACGCTCCTTCTCTGATGTGCTCAGTGCCCTTGAATTCCCTTTGGCCTCAGATACGGAAACATACTCTACTTATCTTTGCATTACTGAAGATAAGCATGACCAGGAATACACTTTTCTCTCTCCCTCTCCCTCTCCCTTTCTCTCTCTTTTACACACACACACACACACACACACACACACACACACACACACACACACAGCAAGAAAAATTAGTAGCCATGTTAAGCAGTGTGTTAGCACAGTGTCAAAAATGGAGCTACATAAATCTATGTAAATATTCACTGAGGTAACAGGGAACATGTTCCACCAGCACTAAGTAATGGGACCTGGAAGTCAGGGAAGTAAAAGGGCCTCTTACTATTTCAGTCATGACAATGTTGAGGCAAAGAACATTCCATCATGTTTTAGAAGCACAATCACCAAAGCCAAGCAGAGCAGAAACAGGAGCACTCAGTGTTTCCGCTCAGACTCTAAGTGACTTAAAAATAAGGAAGGAGGGTATCTCAAAAGTGTTTATTCTTCAAAATTCAGACCCAGAATGAAAGAAAAGGTATAAAGAAGCGACTGTTGGCCACTCACTGAGGAGCTGACAATTTCAAGTTAATGTTGTACAACCTGCTGAATCCATCTGATCATTAATTCACAAACCTCAGCAGTAGGCATGACAGCTCCTCTGCCCAGAGGCTCAGTCCTGCCTCAGCAGCACCCTGGTAATTGTCTCTCCATAAAAGACACGCAGCCTGGCCTATAAATGTCGCAGCCATCATTGGCATGAGTCACGTCTACAGGTCCTCAGGTCCTGTGGGCATGACAGCAGAGATCACATTTCTGGGATTCTTCGTGCACATGATGGGTACCCTTTCAAGACAGCAACTCTGCAACAGACGGACCGCTAAGCTTCCGAACAGCACAGTGATGGAACTTTCCCAAGCATATCAATTAGGTTCGGCCATGACTTTCCTGAACTCTTCAGCAGCTCAAATTATAATATCGTCAGTGGTTGAAGCTTACAACTATCTATTCATAAATGCTGTTCTGGACTATTTTTTCTTTCTGTTTTAAATTTAAAACACATAGATAAGCAACAGCTCATCTCATGTGTGAAGAGCACAGCATTTGCCTGACACCGAAACTGGAAACTTCCCGCCTTGACGTGCAGAAGGAGAACCCCGCTGAGCGTCAGAATGGGGCACGTCCAAGGCATGTGTGAAGCACACACTGCAGATGAACGTGAGCCTGAAAAATCACCAAATGACCACATGCCATATTTTGTAAGATGTGTTGTTTACTGGTAAAGAAACTAGCAGGGTCTTCTGGCTCAAGACAGCTTAGAAAACATCAAATCTATAGGTCCTGTCCTTGTTCAGAACCAGTGTAACCCTGGAGTCCAAACCACAACATCACAGTCACAATAATTGTTAATAGATTTTTTTCTGGATTCTTATCCTCATTATGCTCATGCAAAACAATAGAACTAATTAATAGCTTGTTAAAAATACTGTCCAAGAAAATGCATCCAGAAAGAATGATTGGAGAACATCTCAAAACCACCCTGACACACAGAACTTGTGGCTAGAAGGTAATCAAGAGGACAGAATGGACATGAAACTAAACAAAGGTAGCAGTTCAGGGGATTTGAAAAAAGAAACTTTCCCACTAAAAGTTTAGTGGACTTCTATACATAAGAACAAAGCAGGCAGTGTTTATTTCTGGAACGACCTGGCAAACAGCAATTCGGAGACAGACAAGCAATCACTGGAGAGGAAAATATAAAAGTCAATAAAAATAATTTATTCTCAGAACTTGAAACCTAATGACTAGCAGAGTAAAACAGAATACATCAGCTCTCCATTGTTCATGGTGAGGCCATACAACTTGCATCCTGTGATTTTAGGTAGGAAATACTTGCAAATTTGTTTCTATTCCATCTAGATTTGATTTTTGATACTATTAGGCATTCTGTGCTGTTCAAAATGTTAACCTAGAGAACGACATTCTATTTTTGTATGGTAGCCAACTGTCAGCAGAAGAAGATTCGAAGACTGGAAACTTAAGTGGCATGAAGAGAGTAATTAAATGTATTTATCTGCTTTCCTTTCTTCGTTCTTTTGCCCATTGGCTTTGACTCCATTGTTGTTGTTGTTACTTGCCACTGAGTTGGGTCATACTCATACAGACCCTATGTAAACAGAATGAAACACTCCCCAACACTGTGCTATGCCCAGCTATATGTCAGTGCTTCTCTGCTATTCATAGGGCTTTCAATGGCTGATTTGAGATTGTCTTGGGAGTGGGTTGTCAGGTCCTTCTCCCAGTTTTGCAGTGTTGAGGATCAAACTCAGAGCTTCAGTGTGTACACAGTAAGCATGCTACCAACTAAGCTAAACCCCAGCCCTTGTCTCCATTGGAAAAGTGAATGTAGACAGAAGTCTTTAGTGTTTCCCTAGTTCTTGTGAGAAACCACTGCAGTATATGCTGTGAACTTAACAAATATGCCCCTTCTGTTGAACCGTACTTGGAATCACCATGATGGGAGTTCAGAAGAAAGGAAATTAAGTCTTCACTGAGTCCTCTGTGGCTGGCCTGATACCCACTCGACTACCTAGGTAATATCCTCTAGAACACCAGGGGTTTGTTGGAATTGTTAGCTGGTGTCATTTAAAGCTAACAAAGTTTGTTTCTAGTTCTGACCATAGGTATAACCAATGATGTCAACTACTGTGTTTGCAAGCTAATCTGTTGAGAATATATAGGTTATACAGTGGTGTGTCTATTTTTGTTTGCTATTTTATTTGTGATATCCTTTACACTGGGCTGAGATTTAGCTCAATTGTTAGGGCCCTGCACT
Organism: Pedetes capensis; assembly: GCA_007922755.1. Classification (NCBI taxonomy): domain Eukaryota; kingdom Metazoa; phylum Chordata; class Mammalia; order Rodentia; family Pedetidae; genus Pedetes; species Pedetes capensis. Next base: position 4,021 of record VMDO01016107.1, on the reverse strand, counting down.
GCAGTCTCTGAGGTCCCGAGTTCAATTCCCAGCATCGCAAAAGTGGGAGAAGGACCTGGTAATCCACTCCCAAGACAATCCCGAAACAGTCAGCCATTGAAAACCCTATGAGGGTCACTATGAGTCGTATACTGACTCGACAGCACCTAACAACAACAACAACATCCTTTACACTGGAGCTATCACCTTCTGCTTCAGAAATAAAATATTTTACCACAAAGTGGTTTGAAATACAAATATTGACTACCATAGAGTAACTTTTGTTGTTATTATTGTTGTTAGGTACCACTGAGTTGGTTCTGACTCATAGTGATCCTATGTACAGCAGAGGAAACACTACTGGATACTGTGCGGTCCCCAGCACATATCTGCTGTTCATAGGGTTTTTGATGGCTGATTATTTTGGAAGAGGGCTGCTGGGTCTTTCTGCCAACCCTACAGCACCCAGTAGTCTCAGGTGGCCTCACATCCATGAACTAACAAGGCCCAACCCTGCTTAGCTTCTGAGATTGGACACAAGGATGGTACAGTTGTAGGCAAAGTAACTTTTATCTTTATGAAAATATAGCCTTGAAGAAGCTGCTCCCAAGCCAAGGCACTATGCTATAATTAATTCTGTATTAATGTTTACATGCCATTGCCCATTGGAGTCAATATGCTGCATAACAATATTTCAATAAATGATCTACCGAATATACAACAGTGTATACCATATGGCTTAGGTGTACATAGGCTAGACCACCCAGGCTTGTATAAGGATTCTCTTTGGTGTTCAGAAAAAAAGGAATGTGCCAAACAATCAGTTTCTCAGAATGTATTTATGTCATGAAGCAACAAGTGGCTGGACGTATGTTATAATAGCAGTTATCATAGTCATATTCCTCCCCCAAAGGGAGAAAAATATGCTGATTACTTCTTACCAGTAGCTCCTTGTATTCTAGTTTGCTAGTGAACACATTATCTTGGAAATATCCTAAGCCTTCTGGTATTTGCATCTTTGCTAATTCCTTCTCCTCTCCTTGTTATGGCCCTTTGGCCTCTTTCATCTCTGTAAGGCAAATCTTACCAGTTCTCAAAGACTTTGGTTGAATCCTCTTAATTCCAGTATGCTTCCCCTAACTGTTTCACCACATGCATTGTTCTCTCCCCTGAGTCTCTTCAACATGTATTACTTCCTTCTTAAGTTATAACTTTCATTTCTTTATTATAGAACATCGTAAAGTTCAGAATAGCTCTAAAAGAATAGAATACCGTTACCACATCTGCAGTTCAGAAGATGAAGACTCCTGAAAAAACCCAGTATTTATAAATGCTTCTTCTATATTCTAAGATAAAATTATTTTAATTCATTGAAATTTGTTAGAAAAAAGAACAATAGCATGCCATTTTACCTTACATTTCTTTCATTAGTAGTGAGGTTGAAGAATTTCTGGGTGACTTTTGGCTCCTTGAGTTTTTGGAATGTAAGACCAGTTGACGGCCTTTGTCTTTTTTCCCTGGGGATGCCCATTTTTCATCATTTCATCTCTATTACTATTGTAGAGCTTTCTTGTTTATGAAAATCTTCTCTTTGTCATATATGTGGCAAATACTTAGTGTAGTTTTTATATTGTGCTGTATTGCTGTGCTGTTTCATTATGAAATAATTAACATGCTCTATCCGAAAATAAAATGAAATTCTAAGTATGACAGTAGATTGTTGTAAGAAACCCATTCTACCATAGTAACAAAAACAGCACAAAACAGATATGAAGACCAGTGGAATAGAAGACCCAGAAATAAACCTGTATCGCTATAGCCCTCTTATTCTCCACAAAGGTGCTGAGAAAAGGTGCTGATTTTCCAGTGGTGCTGAGAAAACAAAGATTGAAACTAGATCCATATCTCCCACTCTGCACAAAAGTCAATTCTAAATGGATCAAAGGCCTTAATGTAAGACCGGAAACTTTGAAACTATTAGAAGGAAATGTAGGGACAACATTTCAAGATATAGGAATAGGCAACGACTTCCTGAGTAGGACTGCAATAACATGGAAAATACTAGCAAGAATTGACAAATGGGATTGCATCAAACTAAAATGCTTCTTCATAGAAAAGGCAACAATTACCAGTGCAAAGAAATAGCCTACAGAATGAGAGAAAATCTTTGCCAGTTATTCATTTGACAAGGGATTAATATCCAGAATATATTAAAAATTGAAAAAATTAAATATCAAAATAATGCAATCAATAAATTGGTATATTAACTGAGAAGACTGTTCTCAAAAGAAGAAGTACAAATGGCCTATAAATATAGGAAAGAATGCTCAACATCCTCAGCCATAAAGGAATTGTAAATCAAGACTACATTAAGATTCCATATCACCCCAGTCATAATGGCTATTACCATGAAAACAAACAATAAGAAATACTGGTTAAGATGAAGGGCAACAAGGAACACTTATGCACTGTTAGTAAGAATATAAAGTAGTCCAGCCACTATGGAAATCAGTGTGGAGGTTCCTCAAAAATACTAAAAATAGAACTACCATATGATCCTGCTTTGGGGTATATAACAGAAGGAAAAAAAGTCAACACAAAAATAAAGATACTTAGAAATCTATGTTTATTGCGGCATTATTCACAATAGTCAGGTTATGTAATCGGCCTGTGTGCCCATCAATGAATGAATGGACAAAGAAAACATGGTATTTTGTACACCATGAAGTATTTTTCTGCCATAAAGAACAAAATTATATCATTTGCATGAAAATGAATGGATCTGGAGAACATCATTGTGAGTGAAATAAGCCATACTCAGAAAGACAAATATCACGTTTTCTCTCACACACAGAATCTAGATAGAAGAAGAAGAAGAAGAAGAAGAAGAAGAAGAAGAAGAAGAAGAAGAAGACGACGACGACGACGACGACGACGACGACGACGACGACGACGACATGGAAGTAGAAAAAGGACTATTTAGGGGAAAGTAGGATATTAAGTTGGTAGAAGGACCTGGCAACCTACTCCTAAAAATCAATCTGCCATTGAAAGCCTGATGAATATCAGAGAAGCAGTAACAATAGTGTTTCACCTGTTGTACATAGGGTTGCTATGAGTGGGATACCCACTCAACAGCACGTAACAACAACAACAACAGGGTATTAGGGGGAGATAAGAGGAGAAATAAAAGAGAGGGTGATGGGAGTGAATATGCTCAAAGCACAATGTATACATTCATGGAAATATCTTAATGAAACTCATTATTTTCTACAAGTAATATATGCTAATAATAAGAGAAAAGAAACTTCTCCTAGGAGAGGTACTTACTAAATATTCTCAAGTAACACAGATTGAAAATTAACAAGTAAAATGCAAAGTAAGTAAACACAACCAAAGAAAAAATATGTACTGCCAAAAGGCAGAAAGTAGTTAATGTCTTCAAATGTAATCTCAAATTGACAGTCTCAAAAAGAGTAAGATGAAATTATTATATAAGTAAAATAATTTATCAAAGACACAGGTAAGCTGGAAAAAGGTAGGGTGCAATGTGTTATGCATATGAATTTAAGGTTAAAGTAAACAAAAACAGAATATACTTGATAAAATCCATAGTTAATCCATAAATTTAAAATGAAAAGTATATCTAAGAAGTTGCCATAGCTAAAAAATAGAGAATGAGGTTGAATGCACAATGAAAAATATTCTGAAAGAAAAAAATCAGTACAGTTGATTAAATATTTCAGAACTGAAAAATAAATGGCTAGAAATAGTATACTTGATTCCCATGAAATTTGGTAATAATCAGAAACAATCTGAGAACTCCATTTTAAGGAAACGATGAACAATATTTTCTGCAGAAATTTTTCTAAGAAAAAAGTGTAGTCTATTATGAAATATGTCTGAATTATTTGTGTTATATCAAAAAGCAAAAGCATAAAAATAATGGAATGACATAGACTAAAAACTAAGATATTATTAGTTTTAATTTATAAGTGGAAACAAGGCATTTTTATACCATAAAAGACTTGTTGTTGTTGTT
>VMDO01016106.1:0-48898 GCA_007922755.1 Pedetes capensis | reverse complement strand
TGAAGTGCTGTACCACTGAGCTGCTACCCCAGCTGATTTTTTTTTTTTTTTTTACTTTTTCTTTTGAGACAGGGTCTCACTAAATTACACAGACTGCCTGTGGTCTCAAACTTGTGATCCTCCTGCCTCTGCCTCCCAAGGGGCTAGGATTAGGGGTACGCCACCCTTCCTGACTGATTTTGTGGTCTTCTAAAACTGTTGAAAGGGTGCAGATCAGAATCGAGATATAGTATCTATTTCTGTTACTACTTTTACTGTGACTTATATGTAGATGCCAAAGGATGCCTGCAAACCAATATTCACATGACATCTTGACTCCTTTTGGAAAGATTTATACACAAGACTCAGATTGATTTCATTCATTCCACCTTTCTTTCCTTCCTTCCTTCCTCCCATCCTTCCTTCCATTTTTAATTTTGAGACTTATTTTTAGAACACTTTCAGATTCATAGCAAAATTGACAGGAAGGTCAATGGTTTCCCATATGCCCTCAGCTATGATGTGTGTTTCATTTCCCCATCAACATCATTCCCATCAGGTGAGAACATTTATTACAGTTGATGATCCTACATGGGCACATCATCACCCAAAGTCCATAGTTCACATTAGGGCTCTGTCTTCATGTGGTACCTTCTGTGGGTTTGGACAAATGTATAATGATATGCGGCAGCCATTATAGTATCATATAGAATATTCTCGTATTAAAAATCCTCTGGGAGGGGATCAGCAGGTGGGAGAAAGGGAGGGGAAATAAAGTAGAGGGGACAAGGGGCAAAGGGAGAGAGGAAAATCTCAAATTATATGATGCATCTATATGAATACATGGGGGAAATAGAGATAACATAACCCATGAGTGAATATGATTTTTATTACATATAAATGAATGGTCAATAAAATATGGAAGTTGATGAAAGTGTAACTAAAATAACATAATAGTTATATAATGGAAACAGCAAAAGTCCTCTCACTCTGTAACCCACCAACATTTATAAGTAAAAACCAATTCCTCTGTGTTCTGCCTATTTATCTCTCTGAACTCTGGAACCACCGATACTTTTATAGTTTTACCTTTTCCAGAATAACATATATTTGGAATTATTCAGAATGTACCCTTTTCATATTGGCTTTTTCCATTCAGTAATATGCACTTATGTTTCCTCCATGTTTTTCATGGCTTAATAGCTCACTTCCTTTTAATGCTGAATGCTACTTCATTGTCTGCATGTACTAGTTTATCCATTTATGTGCTAAAGGACATCTTGGTTGCTTTCATGTTTTGGTGATTATGAATAAAGCTGCTATAAACATCCATCAGCAGGTTTTTGTATGGAGGTACATTTTCAACTCCTTTGAGGGAATACTGAGGAGTGAAAATGGTGGATTGTGTGATACAGAATGTGGAATTTTGTAAGAAGCTACCAAACAGTCTGCCAAAACGGCCATATCATTTTGCATTCCCAACAGCAATTCATGAAAGTTCATTTTCTGCCACATCCTCACCAGCATTTAGTGCTGTCAGTGTTCTAGATTTTAGCCATTCTAACTGGTGCAGCCCCCACATGTGGGGGCTTGTGTGTTGCTGTGATGCTGCAAGCTATGCCTCTGATATTTCAGATACCAGCAGGGCACCCATGGGGTCAGGTTTGAGCTGAGCTTCCAGACTAAGATAGATGAGGGAGAAGGACCCAGAAGCCCATTCTTGAAACAATTAGCCATTGAAAACCCTAGGAATAGAAGAGAAGCCATCGTCAAATATAGTGCTGTAAAATGAGCCTCCTAGGCAGGAAGACATTCAAGATATCACTAAGGAAGAGTTGCCTCCTCAAAGTAGAGTTGACCTTAATGATGGGAATGGAGCAAAGTCTCTAGGACTTCTTGCTGGTGTGGCATGACTCAAAATGAAAAGAAACATAGTGGTTGCAACAATGGCTCAAGCATAAAAAGATCATGTGGGTGGCACAGTGTTGGGTAGAGTTTCTTTCTGTTGTATGTAGGGTTGCTATGAGTAAGCTCCGACCCGAGGGCACCTGACAACAATAATAGGTGCATAGTAGTTCTCATTGTTTTAATTTCTGTTTCACTAATGATATTGTTGGCAGCCACAGAGGTAGGTAGGAAAGCCGAAGGCCTCCACTCCTGATGATCTCTCTTTAAATCTTATCTACCTCTTTCTGTAGCCCAGCTGCCTGGGGTGCCATTTGGTTCTTTATTCCAGGGACAGCAACTCAGTGGGCACATGGGAGCCAGTGCCTACTCCTCCTCATGGCTGCTCAGGTGGGGACATGGAGTCCTGGGCTGGGAGCTCTCTCCCAAGCGTCCATGGCTGAGGCCTTTCTCCCTCTCCCTCCTGCTCAAGCTGGCTGAAGGAGTCCCCTCAGCAGTGGCATTTTCTGGGTTCTGACCTCTGCCAGAGTCATGAGAGGCTTTTGGGTAATAGCTATTTGCTTTACAGCTGAAGGAGGCTGAGATACAGCTCCAGTGAGTGGAAATCATCAAGCAGTGACCAAGGGATTTCTACCTGAGCCATGTGACACAGACCACAGATACTCAGAACATCAGTGCCCATCACTTTTCTGCATCGCAGACTTGGCACATTCAGGGGTTGTGCCTGTCTGCATCTTTCATTCTTGAGCTATGATCTCACCTGAGCATGCCCAGTAGTGCATACCTTAGATTGGAGTTTGTAAACAACCCAAAGCTCCTCCCTATATGAATATGTATACACTTCCCTGAATAAAATCCCTATTTTACCTTTGTTCAAGGAGAGCATTGTTTTGGAAGGGATTCCCATGCTTCTTACCTGGATAGGTAATAAATATTTCTCTACACTTCCAGGTCTTGGCTGTGTTTATTTTAGCTTTGCACTCACCAAGATGTGAGCCCACCGTGTCTGGTTACAATACATGATATAGAGCATCTCTTTCTATACTTATTAGTCATCTGTATATCTTCTTTGCTGATACATTTGCTAAGATCTATGCCTGTTTTTAAGTCAGATTGTTTTTTAAGCAGTCTTTTCTCAGATATATCTTTCACAAATGTATCCTTCTGGTCTGTGGCTTTTTTTTTAATTCTCTTTAAGCAATGTCTTTTGGAAAACAGAAAACTTTAATTTTAATGAAGTCCAATTTATCAGTTATTTTGTTCATGGACCATGCCTTTGGCATTATTACCAACTCAAGGTCCTCTAGCTTTTCTCCTATACTATCTACCAGGAGTTTTGTAGTTTTGCATTTTTCATTTAGATCTGAAGTCCAGGTTAAGTTCATTTTTGTGAAGGGTGAAAGGTTAGCATCTAGATTCATACTTTTGCACAAGGATGCCCAGTTCTGTTAGCACTACTTGAGAGGACTATCTTTGATCTGTTGTATTGTGTCTGTTCCTTGATTGGCAACCAGTTGACTATACTCTTGTGGCTCTATTTCTTGGCTTTCTATTCTGTTCCATTCTCCTATTTGTCTATTCTTTTGGCAATGACACAGTATTGATTGTGATATCTTTATGGTGTTGTTGTTAGGTGTCCTCAAGTCAGGTCCAACTCAGCGACCGACCCTATGTATAATAGAACAAAATACCTCCCTAACTCTGTGCCAGGCACATGATCTTTTTTCTGTTTAATCCCATTGTTGCACTCGCTGTGTCAATCCATCTAGTTGAGGGCCTTCCTCTTTTTGTTGACCTGCCACTGTCCCAAACCTGGTATCATTCTCCAAGGATTAATCATTCTTGACAACATGTTCAAAATACATAAGATGGAATCTAACCACCCTTGCTTCTAAGGAACAGTCTGTTTGCACTTCTAGGACAGACCTGTTGCTTCTTTTGGCATTAAATGGTATATGCAATATTTGTCTCAACCAATTAATTTAAAATGAATCAATTCAAAAGCATTAATTCTTCTTCTGTCTCCCTTATTCAATGTCCAGCTTTCACAAGCATATAAGGTGACTGAAAATACCATGGCATGAGTTGGGCACACCTTCATTTTCCATATGATATCTTTACTTTTCAACACTTTAAAGAGGTCTTTTGCAATGGCTTTCCCCAACGCAATGTAGCTTTTGATTTCTTGACTGCCGTTTCTGTGGGTGTTGATTGTAGAACCAAGTAAAGCAAAATCTTGGACAGCCTCAGTATTTTTTCCATTTATCATGAAGTTGCTTACTATTCAGTTGCAGGGAATTTTGTTTCTTGATTTTGAGGTACAATCCATACTGAAGGTTATGTTCTTTAATCTTTATTTGTAAATGCTTCAAGTCCTCTTCACTTTCAGCAAGCAAAGTTGTATCATCTGCACAACACTAGTTGTTAATGAATCTCCCTCCAATCCTGATGCCACATTCTTCTTCATGAAGTCCAGCTTCATTGGATTATTTACTCAGCATAGAGATTGAAGAGATATAGTGAAAATATATGGCCTTGACACACACCTTTCCTGATTACAAGGAAGGCCAGTTAATATGACTATTATTCAAATGTACATGCCCACCACTAAGGCTACAAGTGAAGAAAGGGAAGATTTTTACCAGCTTCTACAATCTGCAATAGATTGCACATGCAATCAAGATGTACTGGTAATTACTGGTGACTGGAAAGCAAAAGTTGGAAACAAAGAAGAAAGCACAGTATTTGGAAAATATGACTTTGGTGACAGAAATGATACTGGAAATCACATGATAGAAATTTTGTTAGATCAACAAACTTTTCATTGCAAATATATTTTTTCACCACCATAAATGGCAATTGTAGATATGAAATTCACCAGATGGAACATATAGGAAGAAAATTGACTATGTTTGTGGAAAAAGATGATGGGAAAGCTCAATTTCAAAAGTTGGAAGAAGACCAGGTGCTAATTTTGGATCAGATCAACTGCTTATGTGGACATTCAAACTGAAACTGAAGAAAATGAAAATTACAATACCCTTAAGAGAGACAAGATATGACCTTGAGTACATGCCACCTGAGTTCAGAGACCATCTCAAGAAATGAATTGTGGCATGGTATCAAATACATCATTGATGAGGAAAGCAAAAGGTTATTAATGAAACAGGAAAAAAAGAAAAGACCCATTTACATGTCAAAAGAGACTCTGAAACTTGCCCTTAAATGTTGAGCAGCTATATCAAAAGGAAAAGAAAATGAAGTTAAAGATCTAAACAGAAGATTTCAAAGCACAGCTCAAAAAGACAAAATCAAATGTTATGATGTGCAAAGAGCCTGAGATAGAAAGCCAAAATGGAAGAACATGCTCTGTACCTTTATAGTTGTTGTTGTTGTTGTTAGGTGCTGTTGAGTTGTGTCTGACTCATAGCGACTCTTACAGGGTTTTCAGTGGCTGATTGTTTCAGGATGGTCGTGGGAGTGGATTGCCATGTTCTTCTCCCATTTTTGTGGTGCTCGGAATCAAACTTGGGACCTCAGAGACTGCAGAGTGGTGGTCTAGCAACCGAACTAAATCCTAGCTCTATACCTTTATAATAAGTCTTAAACTTGGATAGTGTTGGTACTCTGACTTCATTCTTCTTCAGTATCATCATTGTTGTTAGGTGCCATCAAGTCAACTCCAATTTATAGTAACCCTATGTACAACAGAAGGAAACACTCCCGGACACTGTACTACACCTGACATTATGTCAGTGCTTCTCTGCTATTCATAGGGTTTTCGATGGCTGATTGTTTTGGGAATGGGTTGCCAGGTCCTTTTCTCAAGCCTACAGCACCTGGTCTTCCCAGGTGGTCTCCCATCCAAGGACTAACCAGGCCTGACCCTTCTTAGCTTTTGAAATGTGATGAAATCAGATGCTAGGGTGGTACAGCTGTAGACTCTTAAACATTGGTATGGTCATTTCTGATCCTTCAGCTTCTGAAAGAGATGGTTGGAACTGAGTATTCACATGGAATTCTGAATCCTTTAGCGAAAGCTTATGCCCTAGGTGATCCCAATGAGTCACTCTTGTTGAGATTACCCTCCATGCTGCTAAACCTCATGGTCAGCCCTTTGTCCTTTGGCTTCATCACATTTACTATACTTTCTTCATATGCCTTTCAGGACATCATCCTCTTTAAGGTCTCCTTCTATAACTCTTACTGTCCTTTTTTCTGTTCTTGACTCTCTACAGTCTGTTCTGAGAAAAAGACAGATTATTTGTTACTAAATGTGACTTAATCATGTTACTTGTCTCCTAAAAGCCTGAGAGTTGCTGCCTATTGTAATAGAGTTCAGACCAACATCTCTATAACGGCTGAGGCTGATAAGGTTTTACGTTTTCAGACCTCTCTCACTTTTTTAGACTCACTTCATGCTTTTCTTCTTCTTACTTACTTTGTTCCAGCCACATTGCCTTCCTTGCTCCTTGGGCATGTCAGGTTTTCCTCCAGCCTGATGGCTGGCCACTTCCTTTCAGAAGAAGACATCTCCCAACCATCAAGCTCCCTCAACTTCAAGGTCTAAATCAAATGTCAATTTTCCAGACAGGCCTACACTGATCACTCTATCTAAAATCATAGCCCCTCTTTCTCCTGTTTCAGCTCTCTAAGTAGCTTACCTTGCTCTCTATATTTTTTTTCTTGGACTTATAATGTATAACACATCATATAACTTACTCATTTATGATTTATTAACAACCATCATTCCCATCCCTACTAGAATATAAGTTGTATAGGGGGAGATCTTAGTCTTTTTTCTCACTGATGAGTTCAAGACCCCAGGACAATACCTGATTCATAATATGTGTTCAATATATATTTATTGAGGCTGGGGTTTAGTTCAGTTGGTAGAGTGCCACTGTGCACTCTCTGAGGTCCCAAGTTTGATTCCCAGCACAGCAAAAATGGGAGAAGGATGTGGCAATCCATTCCTGAGGCAATCCTGAAACAATCAGCCATTGAAAACCCTATGAGGGTTGCTATGAGTTGGATATGACTTGACAGCACCTAACAACAACAACAACAACATCATCAACAACCATATATTTATTGAAAGAGAGAATAAATGAATCTTCTACCTGAGAAAGTTAAATTCATCATCAAAGATACCAGAAATGATTATTTTTAATTGCTGAAAATTAGTGACTTTTATTTGTTTATATGAAAAGAAATCATCTAACAGATGATGGAAATAAACACAAACCCACCAAAATATGCAGTCAGACAATAAGTGTGTGAATGGCTAGTATTATTTTTCCAATTTACATGAGAAGAAGTTCCCCAATAACAGAAGATCCTTAGTGCCCAGGCATAAATGGAAGTTAGCACTCCTGTCTGATTAGATTTTATAATGTGGAATATGAACAAATCAAGTCTTTGTGACTGTTTTCAATGGTTATTAAAATATATTGCTAATATTAATATCATAAATCATACTTGGAATATAGTTTTGATTTGCTTTATTAGCTCAGTGGTTTCATTAATGTAGCTATTGATTGCTTTAAAATTATTATCACCAAATTGCTTATCTTTGTAGATTTGAAGCCAATATTTCTTAAAATGTGTTCCAAGAAATGTTAATAAGCATTTCCTGAAAAGTGAGATCCAAGCTAGGTAAGTTTGGAAAACATCAAGTTAAGGAGATTTCTTTACTACAAGACTTCATGTGGGTATGAATTTCTGTGAGAGAAATTCCATGGACAGCATTACCCAAATGTATAGGATACCAAGAGCTTTTTCAATCAAGGCCTGTCTAAATTTGGGGAAATAATAGCACAAGTAGAAATATAATCCAATGATGTATCCATCATTTTATTTGTGATTGCATCACTTACTTCTTCAACGATTACTTAGCAATAGCATTTTGCAGGCACATGAGTTGAAAGGCTGGCAGGTGCCTGGGTGGAAGACACACACAAGCAAGGTAGGAAGATTGACATTATTTTTTTTTCAGTACTGGAAGGGTTGAACCCGAACCTCTGTCCATGCTAGATACGTGGTCTATTGCTGAGCTGCATCTTAGCCTCTTTAAGATATTTTATTTTATTTTATTTTGTTTTGAGACAGAGTCTTGTTAAGTTGCACAGGCTGTCTCTGCCTTGAACTTGATGTCCTGCCTCAGCCTCTAGGGTTGCTAAGATTATGGGCATGGATCATGACATCTGGCTGAAAAGTTGACATTGTAATACACTAATGAGGAACAACAGCTGAAACATGAAAGAAAGGTGCTGATCAGAGAAGGCATAGAAGCTGAAGAAAGAATAAAGAAAGGATTGAGCAATACAAAATTAATGCTTCTAAGTCTTGATGTGCAACCAGAATCCAGATTTGGGGCAAAAGTGGACAACCCTAGGTGAGCCTCAGAGTTTAGGTCCCATGGAAGGTAAACAAGAGCTGCAGCTCCTGCTCTGTTCTTCAATTTCTTCAAACTGCATTTGTACTAAATTTCTCAAGAGTAAACAGAATGCACATTTCATACAATAATGCTGATTTTTTTCCCCTAACAAAAGAGCAAATTGCCTTAAGGAAAGAGGTTCTTGTGACATTTGTTACTCTTTACCATTGCAATACAGTGTTAAATCTCAGATTGCAAAGGACATCTGATTAGCAACATGTGACATCATCAAAAATGCATAACGTGTGTCATGAAATATTGCCTAAATACAGTATTAAGAAAGAGAGGGCTTATCATTTGAGGGAACATGTTAAAAAATCTCAATAAATATTATTTGCATTTAGTAGAGAGAAAAGACAAATTTTTGCCAATTCTGTTTTATCTCAACATTAAATGGTTTTATTTTGGAACTATAAAACTGTGCTGTACTGAAATATCTCTGAGCATAGGAAAATGACCACTTACCTTCAAATATGTTGTTAAATGGCTTGAAAATAATTATGTAGACATAATAATTATATATTCATTTGATATTTAATCTACTTTTTTAGACAATCAATGTTAACAGGTTTGCTTGAAATTTAGGTAGAGAGAATGTTTAGCAGTGAGGCACATATTTTGAATGAGAGCTGTACTCTGACCATCTTCATTACATCATGTTGTTGTTGTTGTTGTTAGGTGCTGTCGAGTTGTGTTCACCTCATAGTGACCCTCATAGGGTTTTCCATGGGTGATTGTTTCAGGATTGCCTTGGGAGTGGATTACCACATCTGTCTCCCATTCTTGCAGTGCTGGGAATTGAACTTGGGACCTCAGCAACTGCAGAGCAGTGCTCTACCAACTGAGCTAAATCCCAGTGCCTCATCATATCATAGATTAGTTCATTTATGTAGCATGTTGTTGGGATGCTTACTTATTGACATCTGTTGCTGAATGAGTATCTTCAGCACTTGTAGGTCTGTGTTGGTTAAGAATGTAGTCCACTGCTGTCTTTCCTCATTGGGTAGTTGGCTTTATAGGAGCTTCTGCAGCATCCAAACTTGCAAAGGAAGGGAGTGTTTTTCCAGCCCAGTGGTTTCTGTTGGATTATAAACAAGTCGGTTTGTATCTGAGGGCAGGAGTATAGCCTATAACATGACAGGCCCAGCTTGGTTCATTGCTTCTGCCACCTGCTTTCTGGCTACATGTTGGAAGCAGGAAGCATGCAATTAAGTGCGAGGAAATGAAAATAAATGACATAGTTCATTGCACATTACAAAGTGCCTGGCAGAAAGAACGCTGAGTGTTAAGACCCACTGACCCTGTGGAAATGGCACCTTTTCCTGAGAAGACGGTGGGACTGAGGCAAGTGAACTAAGTTTCTCTGCCACTGATGTGTCTATTCTTGTCATCACACACCTTTATTTCCTTTCTGGCTTAAGAAATAAAAAACAAAGAAAATTATGTTTTAAATAGCATATAAAATCAGGGCACTGTGGTGCACACCGATAATCCCATAGACGTGGGAGACTGAGGCAGAAGGATAGCAAGTTTGAGGCCAGAGACAGCCTGCGTAATTTAGTGAGACCCTGACTCAAAATTTAAAAAAAATAAAATTTGAACGCAGCTCAAATATAGGGCACTTGCCTGGCACACACAAGGCCCTAGATTTAACCCCCTAGTACTATAAAACAAAGACAAAAACAAAGCAAACAAATCCAAATAAATGGAGGCTCAATTCCATAAATGCCTATGACATTCACTCTTTAATGATTTGTAGTGAGTCAATAATTATAGTTGGGTACATGCGAATACAGTCATAGAGACCTTTCAGCTGATTTTTGAAAGGTAAATTCTGTAAAAAGCAATGACTTAAGTAATCAATCCCTTTTGAACAATTATCTGGAAATTGTTTTGTAAAACAATAAATATTTTAAAGCCCAATTAATTTTCAAAATTGCTCTTAATTAAGCTCTATGTGGTTCACTTGGTAGCAGTTCAGTCATGCTAAGAGCACATGAAAAATTAGGCACAAATGGATGGATACACTATTGCATTCTATACATGCGTTACTCTTCTCCTTTCTAATGGCGAGGTGAGAGCAGGAGGTGAGTTTCTGTTGGCCACAGAGTGTGGGAGAACATGTCTGAGCTGGCAGAGAATTGTAGAAGCCTCCAATTTCATACTATGATTTGATCTAGTTAATAAGGCATCTTTTAGATGTTCATACCATTTCAAGAAGAGGATAGCATTATAAATCAGTGTACCACACGGATTTAGTATACACTGCCGAAAATTACAGAACAATTTATTATATGCAATATTTTAGAAATATCAGTAGGACTGGGGAATTTGTAGACTCTTCAAGGAACTGAGGAATGATTTTCATAATAAAAACCCATCTCTGATATCTGATAGAAGTCAGGTCATGGAGAATGGAGCTGTAATTCTATAGCAAAAATATGCCCCAAAGAATGCAGAGGAATGTGAACCTCTGGCCAACATTCCCAAGATGCCCTGCTTTGAGACACTACCTTTTAAAAACTGACAATAATAGAAGTCTAATGACTGAGTAGCATACTAATACTTGAAAATTTTAACATTTGTTATAATTCAAATTGCTAAGGTCAATATTGCTAAAGTCAGTGGTAATCTAATATTTAAAGTTTCTGTTTAAAACCTTTTCTTTGTTTTGATTGAAAATTTGTTGTCAAGTTGCTCAGAAAGTAGAGAACAGAAGTTAAGGATCTATGTGATGGACACTGTGATGGCATGGCAGGCCCTAGCCGGAACCTCATCATCAATAATTAATTTAATCCTTAGCTAGCTTCAAGGTGGTGCTGTGAAGACATTTACCTCACTACTGATCAGTGTTCCTGTGTAAGGCTGGTCCCCTTGCACAAACTCACAACTAGGAGTTTGGAAGGAATATGATTGGAAATTTGGTGACATGGAGGTCAGGATAAGAAGTATGTGAATAGATATCTCCAAATGGTCAAAGAATATGAAGATACTTGTATTCCATTTGAATTCTCACTAATGAGAATTCACTTAGCAAAGGAATGCATTTATAATTAAGTAGATAACCTGGCTTGTTCCTTTAATATGAGCTAGCCTCTTTCTGCAGTGACCTCTGCCATTGCCTCATGGGATCACGGACAAAGGAGCCATGGTGGCAGAGATGGAGGTGACGCGCAGGCCTAGCAACATGGAGTTCCACTCACCAAGGCCAGTCTGGGTGGGTCCACTACTGAGGGCCAAATATGCTCTCAAGAGAGACCAACGCCGAGTCCCTATAATGGCATCAGCTCGCAACCTTGCTCCAGATTGATCACATTGGACCTCTTTCATCATGGAAGGGGCAGCACTTCATTCTACTTGGGATAGAGTCTTACTTTGGATATGGATTTGCTTTCTCTGGCTGCAATGCTTCTGCAAAACCACCATTTGTGAATGCACAGAATGTTTCATCCACTGTTATGATATTCCATGCATTGTGGAATTCCATGCATTCCATCAAGGGATGTATTCATAGCAAGTGAGTGTGGCAACGGGCCTGTGCTCATGATATTCATTGGTCTGACCACGTCCCTTGCCCCTGAAGTACTAGTTTGATAGAATGTTCAAGTGGCTTTTTGAAGTCCCAGTAATGGCATCAGTTAGATGACAATGCCTTGAGGGGCCAGAGCAAGGTTCTCCAGGAAGAGTAAATGTTCTGAGTCAGCATCTAATATATGGTGTTGCATTTCCCATGTGTAGGATTGATGGTTCCAGGAAGCAAGAGGTGGAAATGGGCATGACTTCACTCACTAGATCCCTTGGTATCCTGTAGCAAAAGTGTTGTTTCCCTTCCTGCTATTTAAGGCTCTGTTTGTCTAGGGGTCTTAGATCTAAAAGGAATACCTCTACAGAGGATGCAACTATGATTCTATTGATCTAGAAGACATACTGCCACTCAACTTAGGAGGATTTATGAAATTCCCAATTTATGTTCTTTCCTGGATGCAGAACTTATCTTCCAATTCTTTGACTTCTGACCAATAGGTTTGTCTTCTATAACTTTACTTATATTCACATGCCAGGAGAGAAAGAGAGAGAATGTGTGAGCATGCTCTTTCTTGGTCAGTTTTTTAAGAGAAAGATTGCCATTGTTTTTCTAATTCATAGCAAGAACAACAGGAGAATCCTAGGCTTTGAGCCAGATGAGCAGCTGTATTGAAATTTCAGTTTATTGATTTACTAAGTTAATTTTTCTGAATTTTATTCTTCTCATCTGTCTCTATGTTGAGTATAAAATAATTTAATAATGCAAAATATGTCATAGCCTCATCTCAGTGCCTGGTTGCCTATCAGAAAGGACAGTTCATGCTTGTTGTCTTGGAATAATTATTCATAATTAGATTAATTAGTACTTATAATTATATTAGTGATTATAGTAATTGTTAATTGTACTCCCTTCAATGTTAGAAGTTCGGATGACAAATTATAGGTTTACTCTAATAGTCATCATAGTGTTAAGTTGCACTCTGTACTGTCTTGCTGCTGATGGTTGAGGATTTTGCTGTAACATTGAATTTAGAAATCCTGCCATCTGTCTGGTGATCTCAGGTTTTAGCTGGTAACTTTAACTCCTAGTTTTATGGTGAATACAAAAGAGCATAGGTGTTGAAATCCGTCCAGTAAAGAAAGTGCAATTTGATGATTTCATTCTAGGTGTTGGCTTTTTTTCCAGGGTATGTGTTATGGTGAATGTTTGTACCCTTACCATTCATATATTGAAGCCCTAGTCCCTAAGGAGGGCTGGGGTTTAGTTCAGTTGGTAGAATCTGCTCGGTGTGCCCTGAGGACCCAAGTTTGCTCCACAGCACAGCAAAAAATGGGTGAAGGATGTGGTAATCCACTCTGAAGCAATTCCGAAACAATCAGCCTTGGAAAACCCTATGAGGGTAGCTATGAGTCAGAGCTAACTCAATGGCACCCAACAACAATGACAACAATCCCTAAGGAGGGCGTATTTGGAAATAGGGCACTGAGAGGGGAACTTGGTGCAGATAAGGTCGAGAGGCTAGTGATTTCGTGATGAGATTAAGAAAAGGAAGAGAAAAGGCCATGGGGGCACCCAGTGAGAAAACAACTGTCTCATGCTGGCACTATGATTATGAACTTCTAGCTGTCAGAACTAAAAGCCTGAGAATTAGCACCTGTTTTTTTAAACCACCTCATTGATAGTATTTCATTATAGCAGCCTGAGCTGCCTAAGACAGGGTGATATAATAGATACCTTGATTTAAAAAAAAAGTTCTCAAAGAAATTTTAACATACATCAATGTAATCCACTATTTAAACATTAGGATGTGAAAAGTGTAAAAATATTCAGGAGAATTGTCAAGGTGTCATATTTTAAAATACCCCTTTCCCTGGGATTTCTGGTGTGTCATTGCACATAGAATACTGTTGTAGGCAGGGCCTTCCATGACTTGGTCCTGATACTCCCCAGAGTAGGAGAATCAGCTGTGGCCCTCGTCACAGCCTCTGAGGACACTTTTCTTATCCTTTGCAAGACAATTTGGGGAAGGATGAGCTGTCAGGGTATTTTTAGAAGCCATTAGAATGATGAGTGAATTCTACTGAAAACTAATGGCTCTTTAAAAATATGGCCTTAAGAACAGAAAGAGAGGAACTTATAGGGTGTCTTTTCCAAATAGCAGATTGCTATATTTGGGTGGTCTGAGCTTTGTGACAAATGTCAAGGACTGCGAACCACACGGGAGCAGCTCATCACAGCAGAGCACACTGGATGCCACGTTCAAGTCGAGTGGCTGATTTTGTTGCAAATACTAATTTTCATATTTTACAATTAAAATGTTTTAGTTGCTCATGAATCCTTTCAGGGATAACTGTCCCTTTCTTCCTTATACTATCTTAAAAATAAGTCAGAGTTTGGTTCAACAACCTAAGATCTCAAAACAAGGGTTTCTATGTGATATTGATTGTTTCTTCCTCAAATGTTAATTTTGAAAGTTCATGTTTCTAGAGAATTAATAGCCCAATCCTCTGGCCATTCTGCATTTCTAAATCTCATTAAAGTTAATGGATTCTGAAAATTACAATAATAAAGAAGGCCTTTTTGGTTTGCCTAAACTTTGCTGGGCTGGGATTTAGCTCAGTTGGTAGAGTGCTGCTCTGCAATCTCTGAGGTCCCAGGTTCAATTCCAGCCCCACAAAAATGGGAGAAAGATGTGGCAATCCACTCCTGCAGCAATCCTGAGGCAATCAGCCATTGAAAACCCTATGAGGGTTACTATGAGTTGGTTATGACTCTATGGCACCTAATAACAAACTTTTATTGTTTAATAAGATAAGATCCAATAAAATGCTTAAATCTATTGGTGATGTACACTTTTTGAATGGTGGTTGGATTCATACACAAGCTCTTTATTTTTGGGATCATAACTTCTCCAGCATGAGGGACAAAATGAAAAAGACTCATTTACTGGGCTTATCTACTTAGACTCAATAGGTGTCATATTTAGAGAATGTGAAAATCCAGTGAGTTGAAAAAAACACAATCCTTTGCAATGGAAGCATTCCACAAAAGGTTGCATTCTTGGAGATGATGCCAAGAGAGATCTTGGAAAATATATAATAAAAACATTGACAGGGACACAGACATCGCAATTCTACATAATAATTGGAGCATTTCAGATGGACTATTAACATTCTTGCCATGTTTGTTTAACTTTTGCATTTCTTTTCTCTATTGAATCTGAAATGTCTAATCATCTTCTGCTCTATTCTGTGTGTATGCTTTCCCTCTGGTTCTAGATCTTCCCAAACCCAAAACCATGCTTTAGAGAGTCTCTGCGAGATATGTGTATTTTCCTCTGGACTTCTGTAATTCAAATATTTCTATAACTTTCTGGTATTCTCAAAGCTTCAGAAATCCATAAGTTTGTTCAATTCTTTATTGTTTTTCCTTGTAGGCCATTATAAATATATATAATCTAAAAAAGGAGATGTGTTTACCCAACCTTATGATTCATTTGTTAGCATCCACATTTTGCATATGGAGACACCAAGGTACAGAGAAATTGAGTGCTTTGTCTAAGATCACAGTCAGTCATGAGTGGGTATTCCCCAGATTCCTTCCAGCAAGAGTTCTATGATTTTCTTATGCATTTGGTGACCTGAGTCTCAGTGAAGACATATTTGTTTTTCTGTTTCTTTTCTTTTCTTTCTTTTCTTTTTTCTTTTCTCTTCTTTTCTTTTTTCCCTCCCTCTTTCTCCTTCCCTCTTTCCCTCCTTCCTTCCTTCCTTCCTTCCCTTCTTTTTTCAGAACTAGAGATCCAACCCAGGATCTTGAGGATGCTATGCAAGAAATCTACCACTGAGCTAACATCCCCAGCTAGACATACTTGTGGGGACTCAGAAATTGCAATAGTAAAATAGGGATGTTAGAATTATGAGGCAAAATACTGTAATGAAAGACTAGTTATTGTTTTTTTCTAAGCATTTTTAGGGAACTATAAAAGAAACTGGGCTGGGATTTAGCTCAGTGGGTAGAGCGCTGCGCTGCAGTCTCTGAGGCCCCGAGTTCAATTCCCAGCACCGCAAAAATGGGAGAAGGGCCTGGCAATCCACTCCCAAGGCAATCCCGAAACAGTCAGCCATTGAAAACCCTATGAGGGTCGCTATGAGTCGGATGCCCACTCGACAGCACCTAACAACAACAACAACAACAATAAAAGAAACTAAAAATTGGTAACACTAAAATCATCATCAAATCAAACTGTCTTTTATGCTTAAAGCACATGATCTAATATCAGAATAAACAAACATGAAAATCTGAAAATAACTGAGCACAATTCCAGAAAGCAATTGAAGTTGAGGAGACAATCCAGCTACACTGGTATGGGTGGGATCTTTAAATATCCACCAGAAACCAAACCAAGCCAAAGACAACAACGACAAAAATTCAAATGGTAATATAGTAGTAGTATAGTAATAGTGGGCTGGGATTTAGCTCAATTGGTAGAGTGTTGCTCTGCAGTCTCTGAGGTCCCAAGTTTGATTCCCAGCACCGTAAAATGGGAGAAGGATGTGGCAACCCACTCCCAAGGCAATCCCGAAACAGTCAGCCATTGAAAACCCTATGAGAGTTGCTATGAGTCGGACTCAACTAGACAGCACCTAACAACAATAGTAATTAATAGTGGTAGTAGTTATAGTAGTATCTAGGACTGATGGAAACAAAGAGAACGAATCATAATGATCCATACTTTCAGAGATTTCATCTTCACAAGTACCTCATTAAAGATTACTACAGCTATAGAAGTATGATTCAGTGTTGACATTTTTCAGTTCATGTCCTACCCTGAGATCCACGTACTGCAAAGCTTCAACATTGCTCAAAAGAATGTCCTTTAGTCAGCATCTTAGTTAAGTCCTGGGGAAACTTTCCAACTCCCTGCTGAACTCATTAACATGTAGACTCTTTCTTACCTACAATTCCTAATTTGGAACACAGAATTGGGATCAAACTGCATAGTGCTGGATATCAGTATCAAAGCAATAGTCTTCCTCATACAGAAGCTCTCTGATTTGTTGACTCATAGTCTGTGTTCTTCTTATAAAGAGTGAATCTCGTAACACTCTTGACTGCTCAAGAAAGTATAGTCCATGGTTTTTTATACTTTTCATAAATCAAAAACAACTCCACTGAAATTTTCTCCACAGATATACTTTGAATGAAATAGTATGTTTTGATCAAGTTTCTGTTATTCAGTCTCAAAAATCTCACTGAAAATACCATGGTATTGAGAAAGCATTTTTATCAATATAAGAATTGGAGTATAGCTAAAGAATTCAGTCTATTAGTCATTACCACATTTTTTAAGTGCACAGGTATTCTAAAGAATAGAAAGAAGGTAAAACTTGTGTCCTCAAGGAGCTTATATTCTGGTTAGAGCTAGTCAAGTAAATTCCAATAACACAGTGGAGTTATACTGGGTACAATGGATGTACGCTGAGCTGACAATCAGTGGAATATGAATAGACCTAGTCTTTCCCTGAACCTCATGACTAAAGAGGGTTCTGATCCCTCAAGTTCAGTTTCTCTTTCTCTCCTCTCTAAGGAAAGATCTGCTTGCCAAATGAGCTCTTGTGGTTCTGAGATGAAATCTTTTGAGGACAAGAAGTGGTGAGGAGCATAAGAAAGTCTATATAGGGAGGAGGACCAATGGAGTTATTTTGAGAGGGAGAATTTGAGGAAAAAAGTTATGGTTTATGAGGACAACATATTAGGGATAGGGAGAAAAGTGATTTTTGTTAGTATTGCTGGGGGGACTGTGGGTCTCCTCAAGGAATTTGAGAAAATAAAAATGTTGATTTATCATGAAATTTTGGGGAGTGCATGTATTCTTTTAACTGAACTGCTTTGGAACTGAATCATAGAAGCAGCTATTAATCCTGTCTAGTAGTTATTGGAGGATGCAAAGGGAGCATTATTGAATAGAACTGTAGCAAAATGGGCAGCACATTCCACAGTGTCTGAGGGCCTAGGAATTTGTAGATGTAGGAGTGAGTCAGCCAAGCTCTGGGGGATGCATAGAAACCAATCTCCCCAAGTGAAGAGCAGTGGCAATTCTGGTAAAAGAGAGTGATCAAAAGGAGGAAAAGAAGGTAAAAATCCCAGAGACAGAGAAGAAAATGCAAAAGGAAAGAATTATTGCATTGATGAGGTTTGGGGGATCTTTCAGCTTTTATACACTTATACATTAAATTTTGCCACGACAAAAATGCTGCAAGTAAACAAAGGCATATACATTTGTGTTAATGCTTCTGTGGAATAGATCTTAAAAAGTAGATGGAAGTGTCAAGGAACATGTGTGTAGATTATTTTAACAAATATTTGCAGAATATTTCCCCCAATTTTTGCAACAATTCACTCTCTGACCATCAAAATCCTGGGGAAGATTCTTATTGGCCTGCTGGATCAGAGCCACTGGAGAGCCATGGTTATGACAGATGGTGTATGGCAGACCCTCATCCGCCACGCCGGCCACCACCATGTTTCTCTGTTCACTGTGTGTCCTCAATTCATGGAGAATGCTAAGCACATATTACATATCATACATATGAATGAATGAATGAATAAAGAATATTAGGTGGAAAGACAGGAAGTGGCATTGGGGACAGAGCTATTGAGAAACATAAAAATGCTTACAAAATGTTTTTTACAGAATGTTTTGAACTATTGTATACAAAATACAAGAAAAATAAAAGAACTGAGGAAAAGTTTGAATACCTTCCTTCTGAATTAAGTATTCCTTTATTTATTATCTTTTAAATTAGGTTATAATCTGCACACTGAAAAGTACATCTGTAAGGGTACATCAACATAGATTTTCACAAACTGAGGACTGCCATGTAAACAACAATCAGATCAAGTATGGATGACTTCTAACCAATAGACCTCTAAATTTCCATAAGTGGAATCAATTATAGAAATTAAACTTATTTTATGAGTTGTATTCATTGATTATTACTCCTAGATTGTCTTCCATATGCTATGTATGTACCCCAGTATATTTATTGTTCTACTTCCACTCACCACTTGTTTGATTTCAAATAGTACTGCTACCAGTGGTCTAATATGTTGTTGTTGTTAAGTCCCATTGAGTTGGATCTGACTCATAGCGACCCTATGTACAACACAATGCAACACTCCCAGACCCTATGCCAGGCACAGGATCTTTTTTCTGTTTAATCCCATTGTTGTAGCCACAGTGTCAAACCAGTTCATTGAAGGACTTCCTATTTTTGTTGACTCTGCAACTCTCCCAAAGATTATATCCTTTTCCAGGGATTAATCTCTCCTGACAACATGTCCAAAATTCATAAGACACAATGTAACCATCCTTGCTTCTAAGGAGCACTCTCATTGCACTTCTTCTAGGATAGATCTGTTGGTTCTTCTGGCAGTCCATGGTATATTCTATGTTCATCTTCAAGCACCATAATTCAAAAGTATCAATTCTTCTCCTGTCTCCCTTTTTCATTGTCCAGATTTTACAAGCATATCATTCGACTGTAAATATCATAGCATGAGTCAGGTGCACATTCATCTTCAAAGTGACATCTTTACTTTTCAACACTTTAAAGAGGTCTTTTGCAACATCTTTTCCCAATGCAATCTGTCTTTTGATTTTTTGACTACTGCTTCTATGGGTGGTGATTGTAGAAACAAGTAAACCAAAATCTTAGACAACCTCAATTTTTTTCTCCCTTTATCATGAAGCTGCTTACTGACCCAGTGGAAAAGATTTTTGTTTTCTTTATGTCGAGGGGCAATCCATACTGAAGGCTATGTTCTTTGACTTTCATCAGTAAAAGTTTCAAATTCTCTTCAGTTTCAGCAAGCAGAGTTGTGTCATCTGCATAACACAGGTTGTTAATGAGTCTTCCTCTAATCCTGATGTTGCATTCTTTGTCATAAAGCCCAGTTTCTCAGATTATTTGTTCAGCATAGAGATTGAAGAGGTACTGTGAAACATAGAGCCTTGATGCACAACTTTCCTGACTTTAAACCAGGCAGTGTTTCCTTGTTCTGTTCCAACATTTGCTATAAATTTCTAGCAATGATGTTTCTATTGGGTGTAAAACTTGGAGTGGAGTTGCTAGATCATAAGATATTCATATATTTAGCTTTAGGAGATATTGACAAGTTTTCTAAGATAATTGTGTCAATCAACTCTTCCACTAGGAAGGACGAAACTTCCTACTTGCTCCACAGCCTCAAAAGCATATAGTATTAAGTTGGTATGTTTAATTTACACATTGTTGTAGGTGTATACAGGAATTTTACTTTAATTTCTGTTTTATTATTTCCTAGAGACTAATGACGTTCATGTGTTTATTTGCTATTTGAATATCTTCTGTTTCAAATGTCTATTGAAACTTCTATTGAAACATCTGTTCATTTTTCTAAGTTATTTGTCTCCTAATTATTGATTTCTACTTAATTATTTAATTATTGATTAAAAAAGCCTGCAGCCGTATCCCTGTGGCATCTGATCCCATCAGATCTCAGAAGCTAAGCAGGGTCAGGCCTGGTTAGTACTTGGATGGGAGACCGCCTGGGAACACCAGCTGCTGTAGGCTTGGGAGATGGACCCGGCAACCCACTCCCAAAAATCAATCTGCCATTGAAAACCCTACGAACAGCAGAGAAGCACTGACAATAGTGTTTCCTCTGTTGTACACAGGGTGGTTGAGTTGGATACAGACTTGATGGCTCCTAACAACAACACAGTTAAAAAAATACATTCTAGATATGAGTTCCTTTGCTGTTTTGTGAATACTTTCTCTCAGTCTATCAATTTCCTTTTCACTCTCTTATGATGGCTCAATAAAAAATCTTTAATTTTAATATAGTCTTATTTAGGATTTTTATATCTTTATATGTATGCCATCATCCACTTCTTCATTTGTGGACTTTGTGGTGGGTGCATAAATTTAAATAACAATCATATTAACTGACCTTCCTTGCGTGAGAATGGATATTATTCTATCACTGACAGCACTGTAATTCAGGACAGATACTGACATGTCTTTTTTGATGATAAATGCATCCCCATTTCACTTTAAGTTGTCATTCCTGGCATAGTAGATCATAGGATTATCCGATTCAAAATGGCTAGTATCTGTCCATTTTAACTCCATGATGCCAAGAATTTTGATATTTATATATTCTATTTCACTTTTGATCATTTCTAATTTTCCTAGATTCATACTATGTACATTCCATGTTCCAGTTATTAATGGATGTTTACAGTTGTTTCTTCTCATTTTGAGTCATGCCACATCATCAAATTGAGGTCCTATCATTAAGGTCAACTCTATATACTGATAATTATGAATGAATGGAATGCAAAAGTTGGAAACAAAGAAGGCTCAGTAGTTGGAAAATATGGCCTCAGTGACTGAAAAATACTGGCGATTATATGATAGAATTGTTTCAGACCAATGACTATTTCATGACAAACACATTTTCACCAATATAAATGGCAACTATACATATGGAATTCACCCGATGGAATGTATAGGAACCAAATTGACTACATTTGTGGAAAGAGATGATGGAAAATCTCAATATCATAAGTGAGAACAAGACTTTGAAACTTTTCCTTGATAGTCAAGCAGCTAAAGTAAAAGGAAGATATAACACAGTTAAAGAACTAAAGAGAAGATTTCGTGACACAGTTAAAGAATTAAAGAGAAAATTTCATTAAACACTTAAAAAACTAAACAGAAGATTTCAAAGAGTAACCTGAGAAGATAAATTCAAATATTACAATGATATCTACAAAGAGCTGGAGATAGAAAACCAAAAGGGAAGAACATGCTGTTTTTGTCAAGCTTAAAGAAGTGAAGACAAACATTTGAGCCTCGAGTGGCAAGAGTGAATGATTCTACAGAGAAAATATTAAATGACACAGGAAACATCAACAGAAGAACTGGTGGATGATTAACCATTCCAAGAGATTGCATGTGATCAGGCATCAATGATCCTGAAGGAAGAAATGGAAGCTGCCTTGAAGGCATTGATGAAACATAAGCCTCCAGGAATTGGAATACCAATTGAGATGTTTCAACAAACAGATGCAGCACTGAAGATGTTCACTTGTTTATGCCATGAGATTTCAAAAACAGTTACCAGGCTAATTGACTAGAGGAGATCAATAAGTGTACCTATTCCCAAGAAAGGGGATCCAACTGAATGTAGAAATTATTGAACAATATAAATAATAACATGTGCAAGTAAAATTTTGCTGAAGATCATCCAAAGGTGAGTGCAATAGTACATTGACAGGGAACTGCCAGAATATCAAGCTGGATTCAGAAGAGGGCATGGAACCAGGGACATCATTGCTGATGTCAAATGGATACTGGCCAAAAGCAGATAATATCATAAAGATGTCTATGTTTTATTGATTATGCAAAGGCATTTGACTGTGTGTATCACAGCAAATTATGGATACCATTATGAGGAATGGGAATACCAGATCACTTAGTGGTACTCCTGGGAATCTCTACATTGACAAGGAGGTAGTCATTTGAACAGAACAAGGAAACACTCC
The DNA here is from genome assembly GCA_007922755.1 of Pedetes capensis. NCBI lineage: Eukaryota > Metazoa > Chordata > Mammalia > Rodentia > Pedetidae > Pedetes > Pedetes capensis. Next base: position 26,455 of record VMDO01016106.1, on the reverse strand, counting down.
TTGACTTACAGTCAGGAACAGTGTGCATCAAGGATGTATCCTTTAACCATACCTTTCGGTTTCTATGCTGAGCAATCTGAGAAGCTGGACTTTATGAAGAAGAACATGGCATAAGGATTATAGGAAGACTCATTTAATAACTTGCATTATGCAGAAGCTGAAACTGAAGAGTATTTAAAACATTGACTTATGAAGATCAAAGAACACAGACTTCAGTATGGACTGCAACTGAACATCAAGGAAACAAAAATCCTTTCACTTGGGTCAATAAACAGCGTCATGAGAAATGGAGAAAAGATTGAGGCTGTCCAAGACTTTGGTTTCCTTGGTTCTACAATCAACACCCATGGAAGCAACAGTCAAGAAATCAAAAGGCATATTGCATTGGGAATGTGATTACTTTAAATATCTAATATGTAAGCAATCATACAGTATCTATCTGTTGAATACTGTCCAACAGTATTTTGTAACTTACTTTTTCTATTTTTCATGATATCCTCAAGATTCACCTATCTCATAGCATGAGGCAGAATTTCCCTCTGTTTTAAGGCGGGATAATTTTCCATGGCATTATAGGTCACTACTTGTTTACCCTGGGAGGCGGACCCAGCAACCCACTCCCAAAAATCAATCTGCCATTGAAAACCCTATGAACAGCAGAGAAGCACTGACAATAGTGTTTCGCCTGTTGTATGCAGGGTGGCTGAGTCAGATGCCCACTCAATGGCACCTAACAACATCTTTTGTTTACCCATTCATCCACTAATGGACATTTGAATTGCTTCCATTTCCACTTTTAGACTCTTGTGAATATTTCATTATGAATATGGTTTTGCAAACACCTCTCTCTCTCTCTCTCTCTCTCTCTCTCTCTCTCCTACTGGGGATCAAACCCAGGGCCTTGTGCATGCTAGGCAAGTGCTCCATCTCTGAGCTACATCCCCAGTCCTACACATATTTCTTGAAGTCTCTGCTTCTATTGTTTTGGGTATAAACTCAGAAGTGGATTTGCTGGATCATATGGTAGTTCTATTTTTAAATTTTTTTCAGAAACCTCCATATTGTTAAGTATTTTAAATATGTTGTTGTTGTTGTTTTGTTTTGTTGTTAGGTGCCATCAAGTCATGTCTGACTCATAGTGACCCTTATAGGGTTTTCAATGGCTGATTGTTTCGGGATTGCCTCGGGAGTGGATTGCCACGTCCTTCTCCCATTTCTGTGGTGCTGGGAATCAAACACGGGACCTCAGAGACTGCAGAGAGGCGCTCTAATTCCAGTCCACTTTAGATATGTAGACCTTCAATTTATTTGGAATTGAGTTTTGGTCACAGTGTTAGGCAGGGAGAAGAGTGTCTATATCTTTACTTATATCTATATGTTATCTATATAGCTCTCTAGATAGCTTGATTATGCTATTTGTATATCTATCTGTCTATCAGTCATCTACCTTTCGTTTGTCCATATATGCAACTAAGTCACCCAGTACGTTGGCCCCTGCAATGCAGTCTTCTTTGTCTTTATGGCTGTGGAAGTGTCTATCTGCTTCTGTACTCTATTTAGCTCCATAATGCAGTTTGTGTACTACTGAGCCAATGATATACTGTGTTAGTTAATATAGATTTATAATAATTCTTAATATTTTGTAGTATAATCTGCCAGTTTAATTCATCTTCTTCCAGACTGCCTTGGATATTTTTGGACTTTTGCATTTCCATATGAATTTTGATCATTTTGGTATAACTCCCCACCACACATAAAACCAGCTGATATTTTAATGAGATTTCATTGAATCTATCAATTAATTAATTAGGGAAGAATTGTTATCTTTATAATATTTACTTTTCTAATATGTGACAATGATATAGCCTTAAAATTTTTAAAAATCGTTAATACCTTTCAGTGATATTTTGATGCATATTAGTGTGCACATATCATATATCTTCAATTTCTTTCTAAGTATTGATGGTTTTGATGCTATTATGAATAATAGTGTTTTAAAAACTTTGTTTTAACTTTTTTGGTAATACATAGAACTGTAATTGTTTTTATTGACTTTGTGCCTGCCATGGTACCACTGTGGTATGAGATCCTGTCAGATCTCGGAAGCTAAGCAGGGTGGGGCCTGATTATTACTTTGAATCCAGACCACCTGGAACACCAGGTGCTGTAGGCTTGGGAGAGGGACCCGGCAACTCACTCCCAAAAATCAATCAGCCATTGAAAACCCTATGAATAGTAGAGAAGAACTGACAATAATGTACCACCTGTTGTACGTGTAGGGTCGCTATGAGTTGGACACCCCCTTGGCACCTAAAAACAACAACAACATATTGACTTTGTGTTCAGAAACTTTGCTAAATTTGCTTATTAATTCTAACATGTCTGTGGATTCATGTAGATTTTCTACATATACAACTATTTTGTCTTAAATAATGACAGTTTCATTATGCTTTTTATTTATTTTTCTTGCCTCATTACACTTACAGGGTCCCTGTTCAATTGTTGAATGGAAGTATTTACTGTGGTGGTCATCGTTTCAGAGAAAGTTTTCAAGATTTCAACATCGAACATACTGTTTCCTATAGGTTGTTGTTTTTTAGATGTTTCTTCACCAGACTGCAGGTGCCTTCTCTTATTTGCTAAAGTTTTTCTTTTTTTAACTGAAAAAATGTCAAATTTAAGCCAATGCTTTTAATATAATACAATCATATGATTTTTCTTGGTTATATTCTTATTTAAAAATATCTCATTTAAGCTGGGTGTGGTGGCACACTCCTGTAATCCCAGTGACTTGGGAGGGAGAGGCAGGGGGATCACAAGTTCAAGATCAGAGGTAGTCTGCATAATTTAGCTAGACCCTGTCTCAAAAAGTAAAAAATAATAAAAATGAAAATGGGCTGGGTTTGCAGCTCAGTGGTACACTTGCAAAGCATGCAAGTGCAAGACCCTAGGTTCAATCTCCAGCACTGCAAAAAAAAAAAAAAAAGAAAGAAAGAAAGAAAAAAACCCTCATTTAATTATTAACTCTACTTATGCAAACAGCATGACTAAAGATCAGACATAATCAGTCCAATGAAAGGATAACCAATTTCCTAACCAAGGGCAATTGTATGTCTTTCTTCAAGGGTAATTTTGGCTCCTATTCTTTTGGCTGGGGCCCATGTATTTATGGGCTGGAAATGTGTTAAAAATTCTCTCTCTATCAAATATACAGACTTAGGTGTATCTATATTTTTGTGTTGGGCTGGGATTTGGCTCAGTTGGTAGAGCGCTGCTCTGCAGTCCCTGAGGTCCCAAGTTCGATTCCCAGCACCGCAAAAAGGATGTGGCAACCCACTCCCAAGGCAATCCTGAAACAGTCAGCCATTGAAAACCCTATGAGGGTCTCTATGAGTTGGACTCAACTGGCCGGCACCTAACAACAACAACAACAAACAACATGTTTTTGTGTTGGACTTTGAAAGCTATGCATCTCTGGAACTTCAGCTTTATCTCTATAGTATACTTCTATGCCCAATCTCTATGACTTGGCCTTTACTCTTGTTTTTAAAATATATGTACCTGCTTGTCTCTAGTACTATTTCATCCCAGACTACTTGGCATGGCCCCATGACCTGCTTTGTTTTTGTTAACTTTTTCTCCTTGAGATTTGAAGCCTCTGTCTGTGCTACCCAGGTCTAAGGAGCAGGCTCTCCCAGCATGTTTATGTCAACATCCTTCAGACCGACAGTATTATCATGACAGCTGCCATTCACTCATTATGGGTCAGACTCTTTGTAAAATAATAGAGTCATTCCTTAGTATCCATAGTAGATTGGTTCCAAGACCCCCCAAAATTCACAGAAGCCAAGTCCTTTATATAAAATGGTGTAGTTTTGCTTATAGCTGACACACGTTGTCCTATATACTTTAATCACATTTTCTCTTGGATGTTTTCAAATCAAGTCCAATTCAGAGCAACCCTATGTACAACAGAATGAAACACTACCCAATACTGTGTCATGAACAGGATCTTTTTATGTCTGAGCCAAATGTTGCAGTCACTATGTTTCTTCTCATTTTGAATCATGCCACCTAAGCAAAAGGAGGTCCCAGCCACTTTACTCCATTCCCATTATTAAGGCTGACTGTACTTTGAAGAGGCAACTCTTCCCCGGTTGTTTCTTGAATGCCTTCCAGCCTGGTGGGCTCATTTTCTAGCACTGTATTTGGCAGTGTTTCTCTGCTTTTCATAGGGTTTTTAATGGCTAATTGTTTGGAGAGTGGGCTTCCAGGTCTCTCTCTCTTGCCTGTCTTAGTCTGAAAGCTCAGCTGAAACCTGTCCAGCATAGGGGGCTGTGCTATTATCTAAGATACTGGTGGCATAGCTTTCAGCATCACAGCAGTACAGAAGCCCCTACAGCATGCAAGCTGACAGACAGGTGGGAACAAACACCTCTAGATTACCTATAATACCTGATACAACGTAGATACCATGTAAACTATTGTTACACTGTATTCTTTAGGGAATAATGACAAGGAAAAATGCCCAGGCATATTCAGTACAGATGCAGTATGTTTTTGAATATTTTTGATCTGCAGTTGTTTCAATCTGTGAATGCAGAACCAGTGGGTGGGGAGGGTGGACTGTGTGAGCCTGCACACAGTCATGCGTCTTTAGCCATTATGATTTAAACAAATTGCAATATTATTTTAAGGCAATTACTAGTAAAAAGCCTCAGAACCACTGGTCATTTAATTCAGTATAAACATGAAGAAAAACTCTACCTTTGCTCTTTGAGGTCATAGCAAATCCAATTCCCTTTGACCAATGGAAGAAAGCTGTTTTGGGGTATGGACATATCTATTCCCTGCTGTTTTTGTGTGTGGACATACATATCTCTTTCTTGTATGAAGAAACATATCACTTGAAATTCTTGGCCTCTATTTTCTGTAACTGATCACAATCAAAATCTGTGAGCAGACTGAAGGGAAATGAGCAAAAGAAGCTAATCAGAGGTGCCCCACCCTGATAGTCCTACATGGCAACATGTAGGATTTGTCTTAGTGGAACACAGAGATAGACCCGGATTTCTTGGGAAGAGTCTCAGAAGAGGCCCCTTCCCAAGCAATAATAATTTCTGCAATTCTTTTCAGTTTAATCTGATTCTGTAATGAACAGGACTAAAGGACACTTTTGATGGTCTTTCTCCTAGCCTTCCCTTCTCAGGAGACAAAGAAGTTTACTAGGATTTGATGTTCACTCCATACATTTACTAGGATTATGTCCCTCATTGCTTCCAGATCTCTAAGGTTTACACAGGGTACCTTCGTTGGAAAACAACTACATGTTTTCTCTGCCCTAAATGTCATTCTATTTTGGTTTTAACTACAATTTAACTATTAGAGTTAACATATTGCAAGACTTTACCAAATTGAATCTGAATTTATCCATGTAAGAAGCTGTTTGACTCAGCACAACTAATGTTGCTATAAAAGGCATGTGAAATTGAGATACGGAGTTATATGTTATTATAAATATCAAGAGGACTTTGAGGTTTGATCTTATTATAATTACTTAGGTAAAATGATGTCACATTGCACATTGATTTTCTTTAAAGTTTTAAAATATATTTTCTTAGAGATTTTATGTGATTATTTTATGTGTTGAAAACTTTTATTATAAATAATTCTGATATACCTACTACTCAAAGAAGAGAAGAGAATTGCTTTCCTAATAGGATATGTTTCCTGTGATGGCGTAGGTGTCTTATAAAAGCTAAATAAATAACAAGTAACACCTTATATTTACCTTGCTGCAGGTGAATAAATAAAGTGACAGAGAAATAAATTATTTTTCCTGCTAGCTAAGCACAGAGTCAACCTTCCTTAATAAGGTAATGAAGCAAGGAGCAATACTTTATTTGCTTTTCACCTTTAGTATGGAGGGATCACATCTCAAGGGAAGTCAGTCTCAACTCTAGAGTTACAGAAAATATAATATCATGACTTGTGCTTTCTTTCATATATTCACTCTGCAATTATTCCTTCAGTTCCTCCTTAACTATTCTGTGTCATTAAAAGAAATACCTTAGGACCAAATTACAAAGCTTTATGACCAAACTGTAGGAATCTAAAGATAAGTTGTTTTAAAGCCACAAAACATGCACATTATACAAACCCTGCAGGGTTAATCAAAGGCATGTTGTTGTTGTTGTTAGGTGCCATCGAGTCGGTATCCTACTCATAGCAACCCTATGTACAATAGGCGAAACACAATTGTCAGTGTTTCTCTGTTATTCATACAGTTTTCAATGGCAGATTGATTTTTGGGAATGGGTTGTCAGGTCCTTCTCCCAAATCAAAGGGAATAAAAATTGTTCTTTTACTTGTTGTTTTTTTTCAGATATTATATCTACTTGTGTGTTGTTGTTGTTGTTGTTGTTGTTATATAATGTGGTTATCAAAACATAATTTGGATTGTGGTAAAATATATAACATAAAGTTTACCACTTAAGCCATAGATAAATACTCAGTTCAATGGCATTAAGTACATTCACATCAAAACCATCCTTCTACAGAGTGTTATCATCTTCCCAGACTGAAACGCTCTACCAAAAACAATAACTCTCTCTTCCTTCTCTCTCTAGTCCCTGGTAATCACCTTCTCATGTCTGTCTCTATAAGTTTGACTACTTTAGGTACATCTTATAAGTAGAATTATATAATATTTTTCCTTTTGTGACTGGCTTATTATACTTACCATAATGTCAAGATTGGTCCAGATTGTAGAATATATGAAAATTTCCCTTCAAATCAGGGCTGCATAGTATACCAGGTCATGTATACACTAGATTTTGCTAATCTATTCATACATTTGGGACAGTGTGATTGCTTCCACCCAGGTGCATAAACCTTCTATGAACATAGCTGTATGAATATCTGTTAAGAGGTCTTACTTTCAGTACATTTTTGGGTTTATACTTTGAAGTGGGAATGTTGAATTGCATGGAAGTTCTATGCTAAATGTTGTGAAGAATCACCATACTGTTTTCCATAACAGTTACATCATTTCATATATACACTAGCAATATACAAGTGTTCTGAATTATCCACATTCTTACTAACACTTTTATTTCTGTTTGCTTACATATTGAAAGTAGGTATAAGAATATATCTCATTGTGATTTTGATTTGCATTTCCTTGATGCTTGGCAATGTTGAGCATCTTTTCATGTATTTATTTGCAACTCTTACATTTTCTTTGGAGGAATATCTATTTTTGTCCTTTGCCCACTTTTCATTTTTTTCTTTGTTTGTTTGTTTGTGCTGTTCTTGACTCAATACTTTATTCTGGATTAAATACTTTAATCTGGATATTTATTCTTTATCAGAAATGATTTGAAAAATTTCCTCCATTCTGTGTTGTCTTTTCCCTGTGTTGATAGTGTCCTTTGATGCACTAAAGTTTATGTATTTTTTTCTTTTTTTTGCAGTACTGAAGGTTGAACCCAGGGCTTCATATATACTAGGCAACTGCTTTATCACTGAGCTGCACCCCCTCAGCCCCTTTTTCATTTTTTTTATCTTGAGATAGGCTCTTACTAAGTAAAACAGACTGTCTGGCCTCAAATCTGCAATCCTCTTGCCTCTGTTTTCTGAGTAGCTGGGATTATGGGTGTGCGCCACCTAAATTTTTAATTTTGATGAACTCCAATTTATCTATTTTTCTTCTATTGCCTGTAGTTTTGGTATCATACCCAAGAAATCATTACTAAGCAGAATGTCATGAAGTGTTTCTTCTCTGTTTCTACAATTTTATAGTTTTAGAATTTATGCTTACATTTGTTATCACTTTTGAATAAATTTTTGTACATGGTATACAGTATGCATCTACCTTCATTCTTTTACATGTGGATAACAAAATTTCTAGTGCCATTTATTGAAAGACTGACTTTTTCCCTTTATATAGTTCTGGCATCCTTGTCAAAAATCATTTTATAATATATATGAGGGTTTACTTCTGGGATTTTTATTCTATTTGGTTGGCCTATGTGTCTGTCTTTATCCCTATGCCATACTCTTTTAATTACTGTATTTAGTAGTAAGTTTTAAAATTAAGAAGTGTGAGTCATTCAACTTTTTTTTAAAGATTGTTTTAGATTATTTGAGATTCTGTTGAGATTATGCATGAATTTTTAGTTTTGCTTTTCTATTTCTGCCAAAATATCATTGGAGTTTTGATAGGAATTTCAATGGATGTCTAGGTTGCTTTGGGTGGGATCTACATCTTAACATTAAATCCTTCAATCCATGAACATGAATGTCTTTCCAGTTACTTATCTTTTCTTTCAGCAGAGTTTTAAAGTTTATAGCGTCATCTTTCACTTCATTGTTAATTCCTGAACTTTCTACACTCTATTTGATGGAGTTGTAAGTGGAATTGTTTTCTTAACTTCCTTCTCAGATGATGTATCACTAGAAGCAAAACTTATGTGTTGATTTTATATACTGAACTTTCACTAACAAGTTTTTAAATTAATCCTTTTATTTTTAGAGAGTTTTATATATACTTATGCTGCTTTACTATTTCACTCAGTTTTTCCCAATAGTAACACCTTGTGAAACTAGACTACAATATTACCATCAGAAAATTGACTGTGGTAGAACACATGCATCTTATTCAAATTTCATCTGTCTGGCGTGTGTGTGTGTGTGTGTGTGTGTGTGTGTGTGTGTATGTCCTATGCATTTTTTTTCTTCTTTTGTGGAGGCAGGATCTTGCTATGTAGCTCAGGCTGACCTGGAATCCACTAATATAGTCTGGCCTTGACTTCATGATCCTCCTGTTTCATCGTCCCTAGTGCTAGATTACAGATGCGCCACATGCCTGCAGCTGGTTCTATGTAATTTTATCATGTATCCACCATGATAGCAAAGACATAGAATAACTCCTTCACGCAAAGATTCCTCCTACTGTCCCATTTTAACCATGCCCACTTCCCGTCTCCCTCCCTAGCCAATGGCAAGCACTAATGTCTTTTCCTTCTTTGGATTTTTATTATTTCAAGAATGATTTATAACTGCCATGACACAGATATAATTTTTGGGAGTAGGGTTTTTCATTCAGTATAATTCTTTGGAGATTGATCCAAGTTTTTATGTATATCAAAAGTTCATTCCTTTTTATTGCTAGGTAGTATTCCATGATACGAAGGCACCAAAGCTTGTTTAGCTATTTATCCACTGAAAAATATTTGTGTTATTTCCAATTTGGGGTTATTGTAATAAGCGTCCATGGACACTTTTGGTGTGAATACTATTTTTAATGTCTCTGGTAGAGATGCTCAAATGTGAAATTGCTGGGTTACAGGGTTTGCATGTTAGATTTGTAAGAAACTGTCAAATATTTTCCCAGAAAGTTTACACAATTTCACATTCTCACAGCAGTATGTGAATGATTTGTTTTCTTCACATTCTCACTGTCCTCTGATATTGGCATTACTTTTCATGTTAGTCATTCTTCTAAGCATATAGTGATATCACAGTGTGGCTTTAATTTGTACTTTCTCATCACTAATGAAAATGAACATCTTTTCATCAGCTTATTTGCCAGCTGTACATCCTCTTCAGTGAAATATCTATTCATGTTTTTGGCTCATTTTTGTTTGTAGTTTTTTTAACTGTTGCGTTTTGAAAATTCTTTATGTATTCTAGCTGTTAGTTCTTTGATATACATGTGGCTTGCAAATATTTTCTCACAGGCCATAGCTTGTCTTCTCATCCCCTTTATAGAGTATTTCACAGAATAAATGTGTCCATTCATTCAATGAGGTCCAGTTATTCATGACATCTCCTAAAATTGGCATTAGGTTTAGTACATACTGGACGTTTGAGGCATCCTGGCTGAAAGAATTGAGTAAAGTCGTGAGAAAGAAACTAGTAAGTTTACTTCCAATTTGCCTTTTTGGTACCTATTGCTGATATCTTGATTATGTTATAATTTTTTTTTTGACATCTCTTCCATGGTACAACATGTTACAGAAGAATGTAGAAGGAATATCTATTGTATTTTGTGGGATCAAGAACTAGAGAATAGGAATAGTTAGAAAAGAAGGAGAATGTTGGGGACAAGAATGAGAGGTAGAGGATTGAGGAGAAATGTCCTAAGGAAGTATTTTGCAAAAGGAAGCCTGTGGACTCCTCAGGGGACCATTTGCCTTCTGTAGTTTGTTGATATTCACACTGATGGTGCAAAAACAACTGTAGTTTAAAGTGCTAGAACTTCAGAATGAATCAAGGTAGTGGTACCAAGCTGTACTAAAACTCATGATATTCTTCACTGCCATGGACTTGCAGAAGAAAAAAGCCAATTTCACCTAAAAATTCCCTTGATTAAGGAGTAAAAATAACTATTTTTATTAAATCCTTATTCATAAGTAAATGCCATTTTTATATACTGCAAGATGAAATGGCTAATATGCATGAAGTGTTTTGCTGCTTACTGAAGGACTTCTGGGGGCCTCCAGGAGAAAGCACCCCTGTTGTTTTAGTTGCAAGTGGAACTAACCACTTTTTGCACATAACACCAATTTTTACTTGCTATAACAATTTACACATAAGCTTATTTTTAAGGTTTGAGTATTTGGCAGATATTTTCCTGGAAATAATCAACTTGGTCACAAAGTTCCTATACACATTAATTACAAGAAGTTTTGTGTTCAATTTCATTCTCTATCTCAGTTACTTTGACCATGTTTTTCTAGACATCTTTTAAGTTACTAAATCAATAACTGTAATAACATCTATTTGCTTTGGATTCCACAAGCAATAGTGGAAGAATGAACAATTGTTATCGGATTTTCATAATAATTTCCAACCTCATATTCAGAGGGACATAGGCAAATTAACAATTTGTGTGGAGATTGAAGGGGAATATATAGAAAATATTTAGTATGTGCCCCATTCTATGACTACCCTGAAAATACCCATAGCTTTGTTGTTGGTGTTGTGTGCTGTGGAGTTGGAACCCAGGTCCTCAGAGAGTGCAGAGCAGCACTCTAAACCCTAACCCACCCATAGCTTACAGATTAATAAAATTTCTTTAATTTCTCATTTATTCCCTGTCTTTGAGCACTAGAATACTCTTAGAAGGCAGACTTATGTATTATTAAACGTTGTTGTTGTTGTTAGGTGCCATCGAGTCAGTGTCTAACTCATAGCGACCCTATGTACAACAGGTGAAACACTATTGTCAGTGCTTCTCTGCTATTCATAGGGTTTTCTTTTTTTATTGGAAAATTTTAATGTAGAAGTTAATGGGTTTCATTCTGACATGTATTTCATTGTGACATTTCCATATATGCGTTTCATTGTACATTGCTCACATAACTTTCCCCTTACGCTTTCATGATCCTCCTCCTCCATCCCCATCCCTCCACCAATGGTCCCCTTTCTACTTGTATGTCTTTTTGTGGGAATATTTATTTATATATGTGCATCCCAATTTTGATTTCAGTCCAAACTTATTTCTATAGTGATCTATCTTTTTACATTCTCAGCAGTATTACATGAGTAATCTAGTCCATTTGCATTATTGTCATACTTTGGTATTATTGGTATTATTATTATTATTATTTCCCATATTAATAAAGTTGAGCTATTTACTTTGAAGATGGCCTCTCCCTCCTTCCTCGCTCCTTGTTGGCTCTCCTCCCCCTCCCATCTTCTCCCATCATCGCTTCCTTTTGCTAGATTCCTCCCTCCTTCTTTCCACTGCTTAAATTGTCCCTTCTAGGCTAAGTTTACATGAGCTTTTTTATTATGTTCCAATTTATGTCTAGGATTTTTTCCTTCTTTTAAGTTTGATTCAGCTCCCACATAATTCATAGGGTTTTCAATGGTTGATTGATTTTTGGGTGTGGGTTGTCAAGTCCTTCTGCCAAGCCTACAGCATCTGGTGTTCCGAGGCGGTCTCCCATCCAAGTACTAACCAGGCCTGACCCTGCTTAGCTTCTGAGATCTGATGGGATCGGGTGCCACAGGGCTATGGCTGCAGGTTTATTAAACACATGATGTCTTAAATTAGCAATGGTTTTGGCACAAGGTGGGCGTTTGATACATCCTTGCTCAAAGAATAGAATAAAGAAGTGAGGGAGGGACGATCAAATTTACTTCTAGTTTGTATTTAGTGCCTACCATCAATATCTTGAACATTTTTATATTTGAAAATAATGTCATAAATTTTGTTATCTTTTACAGATTTTATCACATTTCTGGTCCACATTTGTGATACAATATACTTTGAATATGGCATGTGAGTGATACTGACATATTTTATAAGTGTGTGATAAGCTATTATATATACATTTATATGAAGTAGTAAGCCTATGCCCCCTATATGTTGTTGTTGTTATTATAATTATAATTATAATTATTATTATAACTGCTATGGTGACTGCAATGCAAAAAATTCTCATCTCTTACAGCTTTTACAGTCAATTAACTTTGAAATTTCTCCTTGAGACCTATAAATAAATACTTTAATAAACATTTAAACCACATTAGGACTAATATCTTTGAGACACTAGTTCTGAAGCCTGTCTCTTGAATCTTATATTCATCACTGTATCGTGTCATTTTTCACTAGATAGGAACAAAAAGCAAGATGAAGAGCCAGAAACGGGGACTGGCCCACTCCACCTGTGGAACCACAGCATGCCAGCTATTATTTGTAGACCAGGGGGTAACTGACAGCCTGAGCTTTATCTGTCTTGCTGGATGCAGTGTCCCTGGAGCTCCGCCCATGGCAGGGCCTCAAGTCATGTTTTTCCTGGGGATGATTGCATCATTGGTATTTAACATGTAACTGTTAATTAACTCTCATAGCAACCCTCATAGGGTTTTTAGTGGCTGTTTTGCAATTGCCTTGGGAGTGGATTGCCAGGCCCTTCTCCCATTTTGGCGGTGCTGGGAATCGAACTCGGGACCCCTGCTCCGATTGTCATGGGTTTTTATGTAAGACAACAGATAATATTAAAATAGGGTGGAGATGGTGAGGAAAGAGAAGCAGCTAAAATAAGTTTGTGTAGCCAACCCCATAGAAAGTTGAAAAAGGACTTTTGAAACTTCCAAAGAGTTCATGTTACTGTTACAAAAGCCAAGGAAATTGCAGTGGTTGCCAGGGGCTCCTGAGGAGGGAGGGAGGGTGAGTGGGGTGTGGAAGATTCTTAAATCAGTGCGACTTCTGGGTAGGATACCTCAGGGGTGGACGTGTGTCCTCACACACCTGAATGTACAACATGAGTGAACAAAATGTAAAATGTGGACTTCAGTTAACTAATTTAGCAGTATTGGTTTATCAATTGCAACAAAACTTGAAGTTTGGGATGTAGATGTTGGTGAGGGGTCGTGCTGTGATTTGGATATGAAATGTCCCCCTAAGGCTCATGTGTTGAGGGCCTGGTCCCCAATGCAGTGTGTTCAGAGACAAGGCTTTGGGAAATTATTGGGTTGTGGGGACTTTGATCTCATCCATGGATTAATCCTTGATGAATCCATAATTGGATGGACTATTGGGAAGTGGAGGCTGAGGTCTATCTCTGTTGTTAGAATGGCACGCTGCACATGCTGAGGTTTCGATCCCCAGCACCGCATAAAATGGGAGAAGGACATGGCAGCCCACTCCAGAAACAATCTCAAGATGATCAGCTATGAAAACCCTAGGAGGGTCGCTGTAAATTGAACCCAACTCGAGGGCACCTAACAACAACATTGGTAAGTGGAGGGAACTGTGGAATGTGGGGTTTGATTGGAGAAAGTGGGTTGCTGGGGGCATGGCTTTGAGGAAAACACCTCTCCCTGGCCTCTACCCATTCTATCTGTCTCTGCCTCCTGGCCACCAGGAAGTGAGCAATAATACTCTGCCAGCCTTTCTGCCGTGGTGGTTTGCTCTGCCCCAGAAACATGGAGCCAGCTGACAAGCACAGGAACCTCTGAAACTGTGAACCAAAAGAGACCTTCCACCCCCCTCCTTTTTTTTTTTTTTTTTACTTTTTCTGAGACAGGGCCTCCCTAAATTACACAGACTGCCTCTGATCTCGAACTTCTGATCCTCCTGCCTCAACCTCCAGAGTTGCTGGGATTGAAGGCGTGTGCCACCTCCCCCAGCTATCTTTCCTCCTTTTGAGTTTTGTTTTTCCCTCAAGGATTTTACCACAGCAATGAAAAACTTACTGCCATAGAGGTATATGGGAAATCTTTGTATCTTCGACTCAATTTTGCTGTAAGCTAAAACTCCTTTACAAAATAATCTATTAAAAAATGTTAGGCTGGGTAGGGAGTGTGACTTTAGTGGTAGAGGCTTGCCTGGCATGAACAAGGCCCTGGGTTCAATTCCCCAGCACTGTAAAGGGAAAAACGTTAGGCTAAATGGTAACCTCATATAAGTGTTCCAGTAAATATTAACCATTATAAAATAAAACCACTTCCCCTGGAAAAGGTTTTTTTTTTTTTTTTGGTTTATATCCTTAGTATCAACGCTTAGTCATTTCACCTACAATGGAAAAATCTATTACTTTTATTTTCCCAGAAATTATGTTTCATTTTATAATAAATGGTTTAATATAGAATATGAAAGTATAAGGATTTTTGGTTACATAAATCGAGCTCTTTATTAAATAATTAATTTGTGCCATAAATAATTATTTAGTGCCTAGATTACCCAAGTACCATGCCAAATGTTCTAACAAATGTGCAGGTTTTTTTTTTTTTTTTTGTATCTGCTTCATTTGTGAGGTTGCTTGCCATTTTCAGAGCATATATATATATATATACATACATATATATACACACATATATATTTATACACACACACACACACACACACACACACACACACACATATATGTTTGTTTTTGTTATTGTTGTTGCTAGGTGCCATTGAGTTAGGTCCAACTCATAATGACCCTATGTACAACAGAACGAAACACACCCTGACACTGTGCCATGCCCAGGATTATGTCAGTGCTTCTCTGCTATTCATAGGGTTTTCAATGGCTGATTGCTTTTCTGATTGTTTCAGGAGTGGGCTGCCAGATCCTTCTCCCATTTTTATAGTTATGGGGATTGAACCCAGGGCCTCAGAGCAGCACTTTACCAACTGAGCTAAACCCCAGTCTCTCTCTCTCTCTCTCTCTCTCTCTCTCTCTATATATATATATATATATATATATATATATATATATATCCATGTCTAGATAATATATATGTTGTTGTGATTAGGTTTCATTATTTCTCACACCTCTGATATATATATATATTCCATTTATTCCTCAGACCTCTGAGAAGTCATCAAGGAAGTTCTTTAAACTCCCACCCAGTACATTTTTATTTATTTTAAAATCTTCATATTTTTTTACAACAATAATATTAACTCAAAATGGAATGAAAAACACCTTTTACCAAATATCTTTGTAAAATGAGTTTAATTCTTAAAACTGTTATCTTTTAGACTGTTTACATATCTAAAGAGTGATCATTATTGGGTCAGAAGGGATATTCAGAGAAACTATTTACACGCCTGCAGCTGTAGCACTGTGGTGTCCGATCCAGAAACTAAGCAGGGTCTGGCTTGGTTAGTACTTGGATGGGAGACCCCCTAGGAACACCAGATACTGTAGACTTGGGAGAAGGACCGGGCAACACACTCCCAAAAATCAATCTGCCGTTGAAAACCCAATAAAGAGAAGAGAAGCACAGACAATAGTTTTGCCTGTTGTACTTTGGGTCGCTATGAGTCAAACATCGACTTGATGGCACCTAACAACAACAATAATTTATTTACACACATAGAAAATGTCATTTAAGTTGGGTAGGCCAGGTACACTATGCTACTAGTAAATTTAGGAAAAAATAATGACTAAGAAGACCTTATTAAGTAACAGAACACAGGAAAGGACTTAGAAGAACTGAGAGATGCTTATTTTATTTCATTTTATTTTTGGAAGAAGAAAGAGAGCTGAGAACACAGTTGTTAAAATGAACAGGAAGAGTTAATGTGTTCTGAACTCTGCCTGCCTGACTTTCATAACCCTGGAGGTGAATCTGTTTCCCTTATTATTGCCCCCCTCAACATACCTCTGGGCTGGGATTTAGCTCAGTGGGTAGAGTGCTTCTCTGCAGTTTCTGAGGTCCGGAGTTTGATTCTCAACAATGCAAAAATGGGAGCAGGACATGGCAATCCACTCTGGAGCCAACCCTGAAACAATCAGCCATTGAAAACCCTATGAGGGTCGCTATGAGTAAGACACGACTTGATGGCACCTAACAACAACAACCACAAACCTCTACCTTACAAAAGAAGTAAGGTAAACAGGAAAAAGAAGAAGAGTAACTGCTGCTATAGTTTGGCTCTGGGATGGTCCCCAGAGGCTAATGTGTTCAAGTCTTTGTCCCCAGGTTGGCAGTATTGCGAGATGGTGGGACCTTTACGAGATGTAACCAACTGGAAGGTTTGCAAGTCACTGAGGGTATGTCCTTGAAGGGAATTGTGAGATTCCCATCCCCTTTTCTTCCTTTCTTCCATGTCCCAACCATTGAGTGAATGGCTTTGCCCTGCCATGCATGTCTTGTTATGAGGTGCTACCTGGCCACAGGCCCAAGAACAACTGGGCCAACCAAGCGTAGACTGAAACCTCCAATACTGTGAACCAAAATAAACCTTTCCTCTTTATAAGTTGATTACCTCAATTATTTGTTACAGTGCTGGAAAGCTGACTGACACAACTTGTGTCTAGTTAGTTCTGTCTTAGAAAAAGTCAGGGGAGGATTGTAAACAGAGCTGATATAGCAGTTGAAGGTCGAAGTGAAGATAAACGTGCTTCGAGATATGGGTATAAGAAAGTTTCTTTGGACCAATGTTATTTCTTCCATTGATCTTGATGGAAGCCATGTTGGTTCTCATTCACAGGATTTCACATCCACACACTCTCTCCTATTCTTTCAACATGGCTGCCTGGATGCAAATTTTAAATTGTAGATGGTGGCAAGTGGTCCTAGAGAAACAGGTCTGTCTACTAGATGAGTCGTCTTGTTCCTACATAATAGCCAGGGAAGTTAGGCCTGACCAGAGTGTCTGAAGTAAAACTCAAAAGTAGATACTTAAAGGAGAAAGACTCAATTATATGTAGTACAATTTTTATAACCATTGAATAAAAGTCATTTCTTTATTTGCTCTTATTTTGCTTAAATTCAGACAATAATTAGATTTAAGTTTGTAAATAATTTTATACTTTTCATTTTTCTATTTTTTTGCCAAACAAGGAGTTAAACCCAGAGTCTCGTGCAAGATAGGCAAGTGCTCTGCCACTAAGCCATACTCTCACCTCCTTTTTAAATTAAAAAAAAAAAATTAGTTTGAAACAGGGTCTTGCTAAGTTGTGCAGTCTGCCTCTGGTCTCCTATATTGCTGGGATTGCAGGCACGTGACATGGCTCCTGGTTATAATTCTTATTTCAAATCGCTGCATCTTATTATAGAAGAAATACATTTTATTATTTTTCGGCATTTAGGAGATGGTCCAACTTATATTTTATAAATTATGTTTTGTGCTATATATATACTGATGTGAACATCTGTATTCTGTGCTATTGCATTAAGAATGAGATTTGAAATATGAACTTTAATGTAAGATGTAAGTGTACGAACTTCAATAGCTTTGCTTTCTTTAAAAAATTCAGCTAGAGGTAGCTACATCACTGGTTTAACTTGCCTCACTTTGCTGTTAGATTTCATTTTAATTATTATTAATGATTTCCCCTTGGGTGTGAATTACCAGCCCATGTTCTCTTCCTTCCTCTTTCTATTGTGTTCTCTGGCCCCACATGTTTCCTGCTTTGTAGGATTTAAGACAGTATTGGAACAATAATACAATGTATTCAAATAACTGTAACACACATTGAAACATTAACCCTGTTAATCAGGTCCATGTTTCCCTACCTCACTGAGACTGTTGTGGACAGGTTTTTAAGCAACTGTTTCTGTTAAATTCTAAAGAGAATTCATATTTTGCTCTGCCCTCCTCCATTATTCCTCTCTCTTGTCTGGATGAGTTTACCAAGGCCTAGGTTTCAGGTCTAATTAGCTCTCACCTTTCCCTGAGCTCCCACAGCCACTCTAAAAAATAAGCCTTGACAATTCTATTTACTAGCAGTTTCTGGCACTCTCCTTTTTCTTGATCCCTGTGGATTTTTTCTCAGTTAAAGTCACCCTTGGATCTCATCTGGTTTACCGAATGTGGTCCTAATCTGCTCCCTTTAGTCTTCTTTTGATCCATTTTCAGGCTCACCCCAACTCTAACCCGTCTGAAATTTTCTGGGGGGCCACTCTCTTTTTTTCTCTTTTGCATGCTGATCATCCTCCACTGAGCTATTAAATATTGGAGCTCTTTAATTCTACCCTTCCTTTATTCTCTCCCAAGGAATCACATTCTTTTAGTCCTCTCTTTAGCTCAGTATTTTATAAGCCAATCATTCTTAATTTTATCTCTAATCTAGACTTCTCTTATAATATCCAGACCCATCTATTCAACCATCTTCTAAATATTTCTGCTCATGTATCTCTACCACAAGGCTTCACAAAGTCAGCATGGAGGAGGCTGAACAAGGAGCTTCCATCATTCTTTTTTACAAGTTACAATCTGGAAACCTGGGAGTTACCTTGTTACTTCTTACTTCTTACTCCCTCATTATCTTCTTAATGTCTCACCCATTACCTGGTCCCCACCTATCTCTTAAATCAACCTACATCTCTCTGTCTCCGTTGTCCTCAACCTAGACCAGTTTATAATTACAATTTGCCTGGAAACCCAGAGCCTCTAAGTAGCCAATCTAGTTCCCTTCGTGTTCCCCCACCACAATCATATTTTCAAAAATTCAGATTACACTGCTGTAAGGTAACAAAGTGGACTCCTCTTCACAGCTTCAAGGCCATAGGTGATCTGGCCTTGAGTTTTTCTCTCCCTGTGTTCTCAACCTCCTGCCCCACTGCCCAAGAATTCCTTCTTGCACTCCATAAATCACCTCAAGTGTTGTTTCCTCAAGAAAAATAAAACCCTCTTTTTGTGTTTTAAGAGATGGGGGAATCTCACTATGTTGTCTGGCTGCAGATTCCAAGAATCAAGAGTTTCTTTTGTCTCAGCCCCCAGAGTGCTGAAACTACAGGCCAGCACCACTGCACCCGGCTAGGGAGACCTCTCTCAACCCAGAAATCTAGTTCAGTTTCGTTTGGTCTGTGATCTGAGAGGACCCAGTTCTTTTATTCACAGCTGTTACATTTACACCCCCAATAGACTCTATGTCATATGAAAGCTGATGTCCAGATGCTACAATGTTGCCTGGATCTCAATCACAATATATTAAATGAATAAAATGTCATATTTCCAAAATTCGAGTGAGACCATGTTGCTTTCACGTCTTTGGGACAATGTCCAAACTCCTTACGTGGTATGTAATTCACCTTGTGCTCTGCTTCCTGTTTAGTTCCTGACTTCATTCCAGCTCACTCTCCTTATATCAATATTTACTGAGCGTCTCATAGGTACTAGATGCTGGTTTGTGTAAATGATCTAATGATGACCAACTCAGAAATTACACTTATAGAACTTAGAGTCTAGGGCAGGCACTAAACAAGCAATGACAATTTTTATAAACTAAATCATCTAAGCTATAAAACCACTACCTTCTTCACACTTTGTGTTCCAGCTAGCCTCAGCAAGTTATTTTATTCTTAAACGTAGTCATTTGTCTTTTTGTCTTTGCACATATTGCTCCCTAATCTTTCTTCTATTGGCAGATTTGTGTCTTTATTGACCTTGCCACCCCTATCCTTGCCAGCTTTGCCTGACTTGCTCTTTCCTAAAAAGAAAATCTTTTTAGTATTGCCCCTTCCTATGAACTCCTGTAGCACTTTATACTTCCCCTGCCTTAGGGCTTATAGCTTTGTGAGTATCTCTTATATGCCCATATATATTGGGGGATCAGGACTGCTTCTAGTTCCCCAGTATTGAGGAGTAGAGCCCAGGGTCTCACATATAACAGGCAAGAACTCTACCACTGAGATGCACCCCTAGCTGTCCCCTTCCTCTCGTTTTTAATTTTGAGACAGGGTCTTGCTAAGTTGCACTGACTGTCTTTGGTTTTGAATTTGCCATCCTCCTGAGTTGCTGTGATTGCAGCCATATGCCATGGGGCCTGGCACCTAAGTAGTTTTTAATTGAGTGAATGGAAAAGCTAAGTGCTATGACAATTCAGAGTAGAGGATGTTATTAAGGTACAAATAAGGAATAATTTATGAGGCAGTTACTATGCCTTACTCTGCCAGAGAAAGTTTCATTTAGGCTACAACCTTGTCAGAAGTGATTGAAAATGACCAGTGTTTGGCTTTTCTCACACAGGCCATTGCTGTGGGCTCCCCACTCAGCTAGCTATACCTTGTTTTCTGCCATTAGCCAGAATCACTATTGGTAAGGAGATTTCAGCTGTCGGCAAGGATCTGTTATTGGCAAAAATCCCTTTAACACATTCCTATTATTGCCATTTCAAGATGGGTATTAGAAAAAGTTGGAGATGCCTGAGTAAACCAACGTGGGGACAGACTCTTTCTTTTTCTTTCTTTCTTTCTTTCCCTTCCTTCCTTCCTTCCTTCCTTCCTTCCTTTCTTTCTTTCCTTTCTCTCTCTCTCTCTCTCTCTCTCTCTCTCTTTCTTTCTTTCTTCTTTTTCCTTTCCTTCCCTCCCTTCCTTCCTTCCTTCCTTCCTGTACTGGGGGATTGAACCCAGGGTGTGTCACCACTGAGCGGCACCCTTAACCTCTTTTTTTATTTTATGTTTTGAGACAGGGTGTTGCTAATGCCTCCCGAGCAACTGGGATTATAGATGTGCACTGCCAAGGCTGGCCAGCTCAAAGGGACAGAGTTTTTGGTGATTCTATTTCTGACCGTACAGGATCATATCTCATTCGGAACAGGTAGGGTAGCAGAGAATTTTCCTAGATGTACCGATTGAAGCTATTGTTTTAATCACTCAGGCCATGGAGGTAGCTCATTTTTTTCTCACTAGGAGAGTCCCAGAAGAGCTTGGAAATGTGAATGTGATTCTTAACATGAAAAACCTGAGATCCTGAGATAACATGTCCCAGGGCAGGAAGCAAGGCAGTGCATACCTTGCCTATGTTGGCAATGATCTAGGGGTGAAGGAGGTCCTGCACACAGCTCAGAGATTTCTGCAGACCTGAGAGCCCATCTTTTGGAAACATGACTATTTTTATGTTATTTGTTTCTTCTCTATTTTAATTTGGTCCTCCTTGAGCATTTAATGGTGTCCTGTGAAAATGTCAACTGGTCCCAAACATACGATGAGGAACCAAGGAAAAGTATTTTGTGGCCTTCATTGGTGTATGTTATCAAAGTGTTTTTAGGTACTGTTGAGTCAGATCCAACTCATAGTGACTTTATGTACAATGGAATGAAACATTATCCAACACCGTGCCATGCACACAATCTTTTTCATGTTTGAGCCCAATGTTGCAGACACTATGTTTCTTCTCATTTTGAGTTATGCTACATCATCAAAAGGAGGTCCCAGGGTTTTTTCTCCATTCCCATCATTAAGGTCGATTATGAGGATGCAACTCTTCCCCAGACATTTCTTGAATGCCTTCCAGCTGCGGTGGGGGTGGGGTCATTTTCTAGCACTATATTTAATAGTGCTTCTCTGGTACTCATTGAGTTTTCAATGGCTGATTGTTTTGGAAGTGGGGTGCTGGGTCCTTCTCTCTAGTCTGTCTTAGTCTGGAAGCTCAGCTGAAACCTGTCCACCATGGGTGGCCCTGCTGGTATCTGAAATACTGGGGTCATAGCTTTCAGCATTGCAGAAGCACACAATTCCCCACAGTATGACAAACTGACAGATATGTGGGGGTTATTAAGGTAGGCCATGATATTAAGGAGTATATGTCCATTGAGAGGTAGGCTCAGGAGTGGCCATAAGAATGTAAGTGGGAGTGAAATAATAAAGGGAAAGTTAGGTCATTTGTTCCATTAAAGTTGTTCAATCTTGGACAGTTCTGTCCTCTATTTAAAGAGAAATTTAATCTCTTAATCAGATCTTGCAGCATAAACACTACACACTTCAGAGTTTAATGTCCCATTTTCTTTACAGCAGTGAATTTTATCATGGAATTATTAACTTACAAATTACTGATGTTTTTATTTACAAGTTCCCTATGTGACTTGGAGCATTTTCTGTTGATTGCTTAAGATTAATTGATTGATTTGTGCATTTTTCATCACAGATTTGTTACGTGAACCAACATAGACCAACATGCACTTGCCACAGCTTATTTCTGCTCATTGGTATTTGGAAAGAATTTATAAATAATTCAGAGAGAATTTTGAGTGCTATTAACAAGGAAAAAGAAAAAGAAACTGATA
Source organism: Pedetes capensis (assembly GCA_007922755.1). Taxonomy (NCBI): domain Eukaryota; kingdom Metazoa; phylum Chordata; class Mammalia; order Rodentia; family Pedetidae; genus Pedetes; species Pedetes capensis. The sequence goes on along the minus strand of VMDO01016106.1, from coordinate 3,989 downwards.
AAAGAAACCTTTCTCCAAAATGCAGTGGGTCAACTGTTGTTGTTAGGTGCCATAAAGTTGGATCCAACTCATAGCGACCCTATGTACAACAGATGAAACACTCCCGGGCACTGTGCCATGCCCGGTACTCTGTCAGTACTTCTCTGCTGTTCATAGAGTTTTCAATGGCTGATTGCTTCAGAATTGCTTCAGGAATGGATTGCCACGTCCTTTTCCTGTTTTTGGGGTGGTGAGGATCAAACACAGGGACTCAGAGCGTAGAGCAGCACTCTACCAAGTGAACTAAACTCCATCCCCCAGTCAGCTGTTAGCTAGTAGAACCCTAAAATGTTCTTCATCTTGGTTTTCACTTTGCATTCAAATGCTCAAAATTGTTTTAGAAAGCTCAACGCCCACACCACAGGATCTTGCTCCTCTTTAATTTTCTCTAATTTGTGTAGTGAATAACCAAATACTCATAATGCAATTAGAAGATAATCAGGCTTGTAATTATGTTAATTGCTGGAGACTTACATCAATCCTCCAGCAAAGTGATAGGATTTCAGGGGAACTATTAATGTGGCAAGAGAGTGAGTCAGAGACCGGGATGGGGAGGGGTAAATTGACGAACAGCGTTGACTTGAACCATTTAACAACACGGAGAAGACAATGGAGCTGCACATGGAAAGGGCCTCTTCAGGGCAGAAGGCAGAACACAGGGTTTTAGGTTTCAGCCAAGCAAACCTTTTTTATTTATTTTAATTATTTTTTAAAAAAATATTTCTTCCTCTGAGTAATTACATTCTTCACTTACATTTATTATAAGAAGAATAACTCAAAGAAAACAGGAAAACTGGAGTGGGGTGGGGAAAGAGAAGGAGTGAATATGAATATACTATGTACATACTACAGTTTTCTCAAGTTACCCCTGTCTCCTGCATTATGGAAAAAGGACAAATCAGCAGAGGGCAACACCATGATCACCTTCTGTTGTCTACCCTGGAAGCCCTCTTGTCTCCTGTGCTGACGGCCCATAGTCGAGGTGTACTGCCACTTGCTGATTATAATCTGTTCAGCCTCCACATTAAGTTTATTTCTAAATACAGTGCATAAAAATATGAACGAAGGTTTCCCAGTTTCCCTTCGAGCTGGCTAGAGCCGAGCTGGGCCTCCGACCCGCATCTCCTTCCTTCGCGTTGCGGAGCCTGTGCTCCCTGGTTTTCTTCGCCCACGTCTGCTGCAGGACGTTATAGGGGAGAAAGGCTGGGGCTTCTGTGTAACTGCCACTTATAAAAGATTTATAGCACCACATTTCTAGCCTCTCAACAAGGTCGAAATGAAATTACCTCGCAAAGCTTTTGTTTACTACTTAGAAATAAAGGGCTAGAAGATGTTTTAAGAAACACTGAGCCGGTGCTTCCTATCTGTTAACGATTGAGACCAATGGGAAGTCTGTCTTCTTTTCAAATTTCAAATGTGCACATACTAAAATGACCAAGGCAGCAAAAGGAGGGCTATAAAAGCCAAATGTCTACCCAGGCTTCACAGCGTGAATGCACAAGTGCTCATTTCCATCATAACATGTATTTTATACCTTTGATGTCAAAATAAAGTGACAAATTTGGGTTTGTAGTTCGCCATATGCTTGCAGCTACTAGGCCGTTTGGGAAGCATATTGGAACTATACAGTGTATAATTAAAATGGAAAAACGTTATAAGCTGAGTTAAATAAGGTGTAAGGTTAAATTACACAATATTCACTCATTTTCTGCTACATTTTTGATTAATTGTTAACTATTAATGGCAACACACATTCTCAAGGTCTATGGAAATTTGAGTCATTAAAATGACCCACATGATTAGATTTTACTGGCTATCAGAAAGCCAAAAAGGAAAATATATGCTGTGCTCAGAACCACTTAAAGGAGTTAGTTCCTCAGAAGATGACAGTCAATAGGCAATTTATTTGGAAATAAGAGGATGATTCCATCATTAATGAACAAGTAACCATCAGTTATAAATATTCAAGAATAAATGAAGGATTTGAGAAAAAGCCAAATTTAGTGAAACAGAGTGACTAGGAAAATGTATTGCTCATAAAATCTAGAAACTTTTCCTGTAATTTATTTATGGTTGGCAAATTGTCCAAAAATCTAATTAGACAAGCTGATGTTCTTGGAAGAGATCTCAGACTAGCTCATTACATTAACTCCATAAATTTGCTCTTTCAGAAATCCCCAAGCAGGCAACTAATCATACACAGAGTTTCTTGCTTTTTCTCATTCTCTAATGTCAAGTTTTGTCATTTGCTAGAATTCTATTTTTACTGTGCACAGAAGTAATTGAGGTTGAAAAATTTATTTAGCTTGTAAACTATCACTGCAAATCAGATGCAGTTTTAGAGATAATCCAGTTAACATTTTACTGTGATTTCTCATCAATATAAAAATATGAATTTCATCTCCAAATCCTCTTAGTTTACATAATGGGAATACAATTTATGACAGTATTGTGGCAAAATGAGGAAAAGGATGCTCATTCTAAAATATCTCTTGAAAGTTTGAAAATTATTTTGTGACCTTAGGTTTCTTTCTGGTCCCTGTCAATGTCATCGGATGATGGAAGTGCCAATGGCAAAGCTATAGTCACGGTGATTTTGGTCAAACTTAGAAGGAATAGATGGCTTCCACTGTGACTATATGCATGTAAATGTATAGTACTTATACATCAGGGTGTTTTTGGAGTATAAGGTAGGTAATATACAGTATTGTCTGTGTTAGAATATCACATTTCAGTCCAACAAATGTTTCATAAAATGTGATAAGATCAAGTAGAAAAGAAATAAAACTTTATTTTACTTTCATCTTCCCTTTCTCCTTCATGAATATGCCTTTACCTCCATGTTCCAATTTTCTCCTATAATTAAAAAATCTGAGTCTGTGTGGATTTTCCCCAAATTGCATTCAGGTTTCTATTAACTCTGTAGCAAGGTTTTAGCTTATCCTACTTTATGCTGATTTATTTTTTTACTTGTTAAAATACTTCAAATGAGTGATTAATGCAACAGAGAGTAGCTAAAACCTGTATTTAAAGTTTAAAAGATTATTGGGCCCAGACATCCTAAGAGTATTAAAAAATTGAAGGAAAGTGGCTAGACATGAACACTGAAATTACTTCACTTAAGAACTAGTATTTGTCAAAACCAAGCTTATGGCTCTGGACAGAGACATTCAAAATGTGTTTTAAAAGTAAATATTCCATCAGGGTATTCTGAAATCCTCTGTGAAAATTCTAGAAAGAATTGCCTTAAGGTATGTCTAAATTATTTAAAACCTGCTCCTTGTGAAGTCTAATTTGTAACTCTAAATGATATTAATTGTCAAAAAGATATTCAGAGTTAAAAATGGAAGTATAGCATTAACAGGACGTTTAAAAAGCTACCAATATGTCCACATAATAACATAAAAATTAACCTCATTTGGTTTATGTCCTAAACTAAAATATTAGAGAAAAATTGAAAAAAATTTTTTACAAGTTCATTATCATAATGATTTATTCTGATTAACAGATGGCTGGAAGATTACTGAAAAGATTTGGATTGTTGAAAGGAAGAGAATGCCTGGTTATCATCTTTGCTTCTAGGTCTAGAGTAACAGTTATATATGTTGTTTTTCCATTTACTGAGTAAAACCTATTTTCAAAAGTACATAGAAATAGTAAAACAAACTTTGTTGTTATTGTTAGGTGCCGTCGAGTCGAGTCCGACTCATAGCGACCCTATGTACAGCAGATCGAAACACTGGCCAATTCAGTGCCAGGCAAACCATCTTATTTATGTTTAAGCCCATTGTTGCAGACACTGTGTTAATCCATCTGGTGGAGGGTTTTCCTCTTTTCCGTTGACCTGCCACTCTTCCAAACATGATGTCCTTCTCCAGGGATTGTTCTCTCCTGACTACATGTCCGAAATATGTAAGACGCAGTTTGGCCATTTTTGCTTCCAAGGAGCA
>VMDO01016105.1:8687-49000 GCA_007922755.1 Pedetes capensis | reverse complement strand
GTAGAAGAAGAAGAAGAAGGGGAGGAGGAGGAGGAGGAGGAGGCAGCGGCGGCAGAGGAGGAGGGGAGGGGAGGGGAGGAGACAAAGAAAAAAGAGAGAAAAGAAAGAGAAAAGAAAGAACGAAAGAACGAACAGAACAGAACAACAACAAAACAAAACAAATCCCACTGGGACCTAGAAGGCCCTCATCTCCCCGACTCTCCCCACGCTCACTCTGCTCAAACCTCTGCTCAAGCCTCCTCAAACATAGATATGCACTGTCATGCACCTCCTCCATGATTCCAGGCCCACTCCCAGATTGGGACCTTTACACTGTGTCCCTTTGCCAGGGATGCTTTGCCCCCTTACCTCCTTCACTTAAAGAACTCAAAAGTCCCCTTACCTGATGGGATGAGGGACAGGAGAGGGTAAAGGGGGAGGTGAACGTGAGAAATGTACAAAGATATGCATGTATGGAAAAGTCAGAGTGAAACCCATTAAGTTGTACATTAACTAAAAAATTACTGATAAAAAAGGTCACCTCACTTCACCCACTGAGGCTTCCATGACCTCCCTATTGAAAAGAGAAACCAAGCCAGTGCGACACGCCTGTGATCCCAGAGACTCGGGAGGTGGAGGCAGGAGGATGACAGATTGGAGGCCAGAGGCAGCCTGCTAATTTAGCAAGATTCTGCCTCAAGATGAAAAATAAAAAAGGGGCTCCTAGTGCAGCCCAGTGGTAGAGTACTTGCAAAGCATGTGCAAGGTACTGGGTTCAACCCCCAAGTACCAAAAACAAAAAAACAAAAAACCAAAAAACACACCATCTCCATACTTCTCCCCTTCCTTTATGTTTAGCACTTCTCACAACATGACAAATGATTATTAGACTTTACTAACTTACTTTTCCTTTACTATCTTCCCTGTTAAAATGTTTGTCTCACAAGGCTGGGACCTTGGCCTGTTTTAGTCATCTCTGTGTCTCTAACACCTAGAACGAGCAGGTGCTCAATAAATGTTCATTGGGGGAATAAATGCCAGGTGTGTATACATCAGGTGTTCAGTAAATTCCTGTTAAGGATGCAAGATGCCAGTGAATTGTAACAACAAGGATACAAGATGCCAGAGAATAGAGACAAGGTTATGGGGATGGTTCAAGCGCCAGAAGAGGAGCCTGTGCACCCTGAGACAGATACAAGATGGAGACAGAAGTGGTATTTTTGAGGGGAGACTGTTGGGCACAAGGTTGCCCAGGCTGAACCCTCACCAAACGATGCTGATGTGAACATTTTGGCGGACACCGCTTCGACAAGACGCAGGCATTGAGGATCCGAGCCAGGCGCTTCCGGAGGACTGGGGCAGTGCAGGGGGTATAAAGTAGGGATCACGTTAGCCTCAGGGGACAGTGGCTCCAGCCTCCCATGAACCTTCCATCTGTCTGCTGGGCTGGGCCCTGCACTCACCGTGCTCCACGTAAGTGATAAATGCCAACGACAGCAATACTGCAGCCAGGTGGAAACTGAAGCCCTGGGGGATCGATGGGCAAGTGGGTGAGCGAGGAGGCCCTGCCACCACCGCCCAGCTCCCCTCTTCCCCCTCTGCCTTGCTTACATGCAAGAGGGCACTAGCTGCATAGGTGACCAGTACGGCTGAAAAGGTCCCCAGGCGGAGTGCATTCTTGAAAACATCTAGAGCGGAGAGATACGGGTCAGGACTCTCTGGAGAGTCTCCCTGTCCTTCCTGAGCGACACAGCCAGGATGAAGATACTGACAATCTTTCGGAGCCCCCATCCAAGTCCTGATGATGGTCTCAAACTTCCCATGCCCAAAGCCTGTTGTTGTTGTTAGGTGCCGTCCAGTCAGCATCTGACCCATAGCGACCCTACATACAACAGGTGAAGCCATATTGTTAGTGCTTCTCTGTTATTCACAGGGTTTTCAATGGCAGATTGGTTTTTGGGAATGGACTGCCGGGTCTTTCTCCCAAGCCCACAGTATCTGGTGTTCCCAGGCGGTCTCCCATCCAAGTACTAACCAGGCCCGACTCTGCTTAGCTTCTGAGATCTGTCGGGATAGGATGCCACAGTGGTGCAGCTGCAGGCTTGCCCAAAACCTAGCTCCCAATATTCCCTCCCAAGCTGCTCCTCACACAGTCTGCCCAAATTCAGTTAATGTCAACTCTACCTTTCCAGGTTCTCAGGGCAAAACCTTCAGACTCACCCTTGACCTTCCCTTCCCCACTCCCAAGTCCAAACTAAGCAAATCCTGTCAGTTTCTCCTTCAGAATTTATCCAGAATCTGACCTCTCTTCTTCGGGTGTTAGCTGCTGCTATCACTATCACCTGGACTGCTACAGTGGCCACTTCGTTGGAGCCTTCTTCCCCTCCCCTCAGTGGGTCCTCACAGCAGCCAGAGGGATCCTATTACAACCCAAGTCACCCATGGCCCTCCTCTGCTCAGAGGCCTGCCCTGAGTGCCTCCGTCTCTCTCAGAAACAATGTCAAAGTCCTCTCCATGGCTCACAAGACCCTACAGGACCTCTCTGATCTCATGTCCTACCAGTGGCCCCCTTGCTCATTCTGTGCCTGCCCCAAGGACATTCTTTTTTATTTTCAGTGTTGGGGATGAAATCCAGGGCCTTGCACAAGATACTAAGTACATGCTCCACTAATGAGCCCTATCCTCAGCATCCCAAAGACCTTTTTGCAGTTCCTCACACACACCAAGCAAACTCTCACCTCAGGGCCTTTGCACCTGCTGTCTCCTCCATCTGTCACACCCCCACCCCCATATCAGCGTTCCTTGCTCCTTTATCTTCCTTAGATTTTTGTTCAAATGTCACATCCATAGTGAGACTTGACCTGGCCTATTTATTATTTATTTGCAGCACTAGGGAGGTTTAACCCAGGGCCTGACACATGCTAGGCAAGCATTTCACCACTAAACCACACTACCAACTCCCTTTCTATTTTTTTTTTTAATTTTAAGACAGGGTCTTGTTAAATTGTGCAGGCTATGTGTAACCTCAAACTTGCAATCCTCCTGCCTCAGCCCCCAGAGCCGCTGGGATTACAGGCCTACACCACCACTTGCTGGGGTGGGATTTAGCTCAGATGGTAGAGCCCTGATCTGTAGTCTCTGAGGTCCTGAGTTTGATTCCCAGCACCGCAAAAAATGGGAGAAGGATGTGGCAATCCTGAAACAATCAGTCTTTGAAATATGACTCGAGGGCACCTAACAACAACAACAACCACCTGGCCTATTTAATATTGAAACACAGCCTCCTACTTCTGCTAACACTCCTAGATCACCTTTACCCGGTTGTTGTTGTTGTTGTTTAACTACTGTGTATTTTTTCTCTTATTTATTATCTGCTCCCCCCATGCCAGTTTCAACAGGGCAGAGATTTTTGTGATTTTTTTTTGTCTTTGCTATATCTTTAGTACCCAGCACACAGTTGTCGCTCAATGTTTGTTGTATAAATGTGTGAAAGGGCCTCGGTTACCAACTTCTCTGGAGTGGTGACTCACAGTTGTTTAGCCAGTAAGACATAGGCAGGTTCCAGCTCGTGACAACTTCCACCATTGACCGAGGAAGCTCCACGTTTAGTGGTCTGGAAACCGTTAGGTGCCTGTAAGCAAAAGAGACATGCAAATACAGTTGGGCTCTCAATCCATAGGGCTTCCACTCTTTTGTCTTGGCTGTTCCCTCCCCTGGGAACCCCCACCGTCCTCCCTGCAGCTCTTCTAGGCAGCACCCTGTGGGAGAGGGGGCCCCCAAGTCCTCCCCACCATTCCAGGTGGTCCTTCTCCTCGGTGAAGCCAGCCCCTGCCAACGTGGCCGTGGCCTCAGACAGAAAGCCCACAAAATAGTTGCTGAAGTGGAAGGAGACAGCACTCTCGTAGGCTCGCAACCACCTGGGGAAAAAGGAGCGGGGAGAGAGGCATCATGTCCAGACCCTGCCATGACACCCTGCCATGACACCCCACCATGTGTCAGATCCCCAGCCCTGTTCTGTGGACTTACCTTACCATGGTGCCCCTAGGGTCCCCAGGGGTCAGGAAGGCAGAAGAGAAGAAAGAAAAGAAAGTCAGAGAGGCCTTGCAAGCTGGCCTGAGTTCTTCATAGACAAGACAGAAACATAGTGGCAAAAGAAGTGGACTACAATGATCAAACACAGACATGTACTGTCTAGTGGTTGGTTTCATGGAGCTCAAATGGATACATGAGCTGTCCTATGATATGACATGGCCCTGCACCCCCAGAGGGTCAGCCAGACACAAATGCTGTCAGACTTGAAGCTCTCTAACCAGATTCAGTGACCATAAAGTGGTCAAACAGTCCCTAGTAGTTGGGCGTGGTGGTACATGCCTGTAATCCCAGCCCTCAGGAGGGTGAAGCAGGAGGATCAAGAGTTCAGGGCTAGCCTGGGCTACATAGCAAGTTCAAGGCCTGCCTGAGCTACATAGGGAGATATTGTCTCAAACAAGCAAAAAACCAACCAAACAAATAAGATCCCTAGTGAGGCTCAGAGACATTCAAATGCCTTCTGCACACACACATATCCCCTGCCAGTTTTACAAAGATGATCAAAAATAGGCAGCACCCTGCATAGATTCTGAAATTATGCCTGGGAATTCATGCCTGGCTGCTTAACTGGGGGACAATGGTCAAGTCACTTGACTTTGTGGAGACTCACTGGCATCAGACATAACCAGCAGCCAGTGAGTAAGGTTTGAAAGGGTCACACAGTCCAGTAGTCATGGCTAATGCCTATAATCTCAGCAACTCAGGAGGCTGAGGTAGGAGGATTGTGAGTTTGAGGCCAGAAGCAGACTGTGCAGCTCAGCGAGACCCTGTCTCAAAATAAAAAATAAAAAAAAAGAGGCTGAAGGTGTGGCTCAGTGGTGGAGCATTGTAGGTTCAATATCTTAGTACCATAAAGAGAGAGAAAGATGAGAGAGAGAGAGAACGAGAGAGAGAGGGAGAGAGAGAGAGAGAGAGAGAGAGAGAAGAAAGAATTGGGCATGGTGGTGCATGCCTCTAATCCCAGCACCCTGGAGGCTTGGGCAGGAGGATTGACATGAGTTTGAGGCCAACCTGGTCTATACAGCGAGTTTCAGGCCAGTCTGGGCTACCCAGTGAGACTGTCTCAAAACAACAACAACAACAACAACAACAACAACAACAACAACAACAACAACAAAAGGAAGAAGAAAAAATAAGGGTCATACAATCAAACAACCAATTCTAATCCTGGTGTCAAACCAGAGGCAGACAGGCACAGGCTCATGGCTGGTCCAATCTCTCAGCTATATAACACCAAGCAGTCAGAGAAGGCAGACACACAAGCAGGACTGATCACAGACAGGCAAGCGGCACACTACAGGCAGACAAGAGTTGTAGAAAACCAAAATCATCTACCCAGGTTTACCCTATCAAATGACAGGCACACACCCCATCATTGACAATGGCACAGACAATCAGATGGAATTCTCAGTCCCACATTTAGGGAGTCAGTGTTGATAGGCAAACAACTCATGCATCCTCTTGGCCAGAGTCACAAACAGGTTAGAGTTGTCAACCAACACACACTTGTCACTCACCATTAAGGCCACGTAACTTGTTTCTAATGGTGAGAAACAGCTGAACAAACAGATGGATAGCCAGACATGTAGTATGTGTTAGAAGGTCTGTCATACATGCAGTCACAGAGCAATCATGGTCAAACAGACAGCCACAGACAGACATGCAGTCTCTGTCTAGGCTTGAGGTAAATGGCCAGAGAAATTCAGACTTCTAGAACCAACTGGTCCAAGGCTGTGCCCCCACCCCTGGTCAGCCCACTCGCCCTCAGCGCCTGCCCTCATTTACCTGGCTTTGCGTTTCTTGCTGTAGTAACAGAAGACAGACAGAAGCATTAAGAAACAAGCTTAGAGTTGGGGAGACCCCACACCCCTCCCCAACCCCCTCACTGCTGGGCAGGAGCCTCCAAGGCTGTGCTCACTTGCGAAGGAGGCGGTCACCGTCGAGGGGGATGAAGTAGGGGAAGAGGTAGGGGCCCACACAAGTGGACAGTACAAGGCACAGCAGGGCCAGCGCCAGGCTCCGGGCCACCTTCTGCAGCCATGGGCGGCTCTGTGGGGATTAAAGCTCCGTGAATACTCCCCCGTGATGGCTCCCACAGTCCCTGGTCACCTGGCACCTAGGAACTCACCAGTGGGCGGCCTTGGACAGCCTGTAGGTAGCTGTGGAAGGATATCCAGGGCCCAAAGACAATGGTGCCCACGAAGTAGAGGTAGCCCATGAACTCCACAGGTGAGGGCACTGCACCCACCTCACCCCGGTCCAGGTCGAAGCCCAGAGACACTGCCTTCATGGCCACGATCATCTGAGCCCCTATGTGTGGGGTCCATGGTCAAGTGGATGGGCAAGAGAGCAGATTAGCATGGAGGGATAGGGCGCCCCAGGTGAGAAGTGAGAAGAAAAGGGGCTACAGGGGTGTGTCGGTGGACACAGAGTCAGACAGGCAGGTGGGCAAGTGGGCCCAGGACAGGTAGACATCCTTACTCAAGAGCATCAGGCACATACATGAGATTGGACAGACAGACTCACAGGAAAACCATGGGAGAAAGAGACACAGATACAAAGGGAAAGTGAGGCCTGCATTGTGGAGAGGTGGATGAGGGAGAAAAGGAGGGGAGGCAAGAGTCAGGGTAGGGGCCCTTAGCAGATGTGGCAGAGACAGGAGGGCTGGGGCAGGGCTACCTACCTCGCATCTTGTGCCATGTCACCGTGTCCACCATGTGCATCTCGCTGAGGAAAAAAGGGCTGGCCTTGGCCCCACACCCCCCATGGCAACAGAGACCACAGAGTGGGGATACCAAGGTGCCAAGAGAGTTGTTTTCCCCCTGTCCTGTGCAACTCCCAGTGGAGAGACTTTCCCAGGTTCCCTCCTCCAGGGAAAGCCCATGCCCAACAGGACAAGCCTCCTGGGTCCCCTTCTCCAGGAATACTCCACTCCCTCCATGCTTGCTGCCTCCTTGTAGAACGATTCTCCCAGACCCCCATCTTTCTCTCCAGAATCTCATGCCCTCCTTGTCTTGGACAATCTCATCAGGGGCCCAGGGACCTGCCCATCTTCTACCGACAGGGTTAGGATAAGGGACAAGGACACACACCCATACCCCATGAGTAAGTAGATGAGGATGGTGACGGAGAGGAAGACGCCTCGGTGGGAGGAGTGTCGGCAGAGGAACAGCACGAGGTAGCACAGGAGGCTGAGCAGCACGACCCAAACCATGTGCAGCTGGAAGAAGTGGTAGAGGCTGAAGAACCCGCCTGCCACGGTGCTTGCATGCTTCAGGTAGGATGGTAACCCTTCGGGCAACAGAGAGAGCAGAGAGGGAGGGCGAGAGACCGAGAGAGGGGAAGAGAGAGAACAAGAAAGGGAAGGTTGGTGGGACGGTAGGCAGGGGAGGAGGACCTGGACAGAGGGCACAGTCTGGGCAAAGGCCTAGAGCTCAGAACATGAAGGGACTGGAGGGGGGTCCAAAGCTGGTATTGGGGAGCTGGCGAGGGTGGCAGGGCCTGGGTTTAAAGAAAAAGAAAACATCTGTTGAGGACATTGAGGATCCTAAAAGAAATCAAAATATCAATTTATGTTGAAAAATATTGCATCCAGATTAAAAAATTTAGGGGGTGATGGTTGAGGCTGTGGTTGAGGGGATGTCCTTGTTCTTGGGGGGGCCATACACTGAAGAACTTGGGGTGAAGCGTCATGACATCAGCAGTTTATTCAAGTGATTCAGGAAGATGATACAGATGGATAGAAAGATAGGTGGTGGTGGTGGTTGTCAGATGCTATGCAGTCATGTCTGACTCATAGCCACCCTCATAGGGTTTTCAACGGCTGATTGTTTCAGGATTGCTTGGGAGTGAATTGCCACATCCTTCTCCCATTTTTGTGGTGCTCAGAATCGAACCCAGGACCTCAGAGACTGCCTAGCGGCACTCTATCAACTGAGCTAAATCCCAGCCCCGAAAGATAGGTAGAGCAAACTAATACGGGAAAACATTAATAGCTAGAGAATCTGGTGATACATATATGGGTATTCATTGGACTAGTCTTTCAATTTTCCAGTAGTTTTGAAATACATCAAAATAATAAGCCTGGGAAAAATAAAACATCAATTTAAAAGAAAAAGAAAAAAAGAAAGAGTAGAACTTGGAATCTCAGATTTTCAGAAATCTCTGCATCCTATAGGAATCATGGGGATTTGGAACCTTATCGTTTGGAAATAGGACTGCTATGATTGTGGAAACATTCCAGAATCCTAGAATCCAGAAATCTCATCATGCCCTGATTATAGAAATTCAGAATGCCAACATTTTGGAAGCCTAGAATGTGAGAATTTCAACTTGTCAGAATCTTCAAACCCTGTAAGCATGGTACTTTGGGATTCCATAACCCTGTGACATCAGTGTCCCCAAATCTTGTAACCTTAGGATATAGACATTTCAGGATCCCAAGATGCAAGAACCTCAGCTTACTGAATCCCAGAATCCAGGAATACTAAAGGGCCTGACTTAGTATAACAGGATGTGGCTTGGCATGGTGTGACATGAGGTGGCTTGGCGTAGTAGGATGTGGTGTGGTGGAATGGGGGTTGGCCTGGTGGGATGTGGTGGGGCTGGGCCTGTTGGGGCCTGGCTTGGCATGGTAGGATGTGCCAGGGTAATGTGTAGCTCGGTAAGGATGAATATGACAGATACGATAACGTCTGACATGGTGCCACACAGTGTGGCAGGCACTTACCGAGCCTCCAGAGGAGGCGGCAGGCGAGGCAGATGGCAAGAAGCAGCCAGATCTGGTCAAGGCCCTGCTGGACAGTAGGCAGGAGACAGCCCTGCAGTAGCTGCTGGAAAAATTCCTGGCGGCTGAAGGTAGCCATTGTGGACCCCCAGAGATGGATGGACAGATGGACTGATCTGCCAAAGGGGGGACACAGAGGGAGCAGGATGTCCATGGGGCAGCCCATGATCAAGGCTTGGACTTCAGCAGTCAAGATTTCAGTTTGGGGCTTCTGAAACCACAGCTGGTAGTGGGGGCTTGGGGGAGGGGCTATGAGCATTAGGTACATCAGGCTGAACACCCACAGTTGCTGGGGGTTCTGGATACACTGTGACCTGCCATGAATGAAAGACCTGTATGTCTTGAATGCTGTGAACAGTCTGGTCCGATGATGATCGAATGATGTGCATTCTAGGCCCACTTATCAAATGAGGCAGGGGGAAGGGGCTCCTTGGTTTCCAAGGTACAGTCACTCTGTGTAGAGGGCAGAGAGGGGGATTCTGTGACACTTTGGGGCCGTGTGCATCTCTCCTTGTATGGATGGGTTTTTTTTTTCTGTATCCTCCTTGCTCCCCATCTCACCCCCACCCAGAGAAAGGCCACCAACATAGCCCTACCCAGGTCCAGGGGCTGCAGGGAGGTGGCGGTGTTGTCAGGGGACACGGTAGGAGAGGGGGTCAGAAAGGTGATGCGGTCGAGTCCCAGGACACAAGCTATAGATCCACACTGGGAGGCCGGCTCAGGGATGGGAGCAGGGGAAGCCACACGCACACTACTGACGACCTACCTGGCAGGAAGGAAGCCGTGGTCCGGGGGGCCAGGAACGCACCGCCACTGCCACAGTCGCCGCCTCCTCCCGGCAGCCTCCCCCGCAGGCCGCAAGGCCAGGACCAGCAGCGGCTCCCAGGGCAGCGCGGCAGAACTGGCCCTTTAAATCCCAGGGCGGGCCAGCGGCCGGGGTCGGCCAATCGGAGAGTGGAAGCGAGGCGGGGACCGAGAGGAGGGCGCGGGAGGATGAAGGGAAGGAGGAGCGGCAGAAATGAGGGGCGCGGGGCGCTGGAGGACGTCGGCGCGCAGAATATTCGCGCGCGCACTTTCCCGGCCTATTGCCATGGCAGCCCCGAAATCTTCGCGTCGGGAGGTTTTCTGGTTTCCCAAATAGAAGCTTCCTAACGGCGAGTTTCTAATCCGTGGGAACTGCGATGGGAAAGATGAGAGGGAGGACGTCAAAGCCCATTCGACCCCAAAAGCTCGCTCGCGCACGTCCTCTCCACACGGTTGTGTCCCCGTGTCACAAAAGGGAAGACGGACCGGCGTCTTTCTTGCCCCGTCCTGTGAGGGATCTGAAGGAATTTCCTTCCAAGCCTCCCCACGCGCTGGGACCAGCCAGGAACATTTATAGGTAATGACTGTGTCACCTTGGAGCACAAACTAGGCGCCTCTGCTTCCCCTAAGGGCTAGCTGTGGGCGCTTGGCTTATCGTTAACTGATTTGCCTGCTTCATTCTCCACAGGGGTTCAGCCCTGCAAAGAAGGTGAGCCTTGCGGCCAGTGTTACTGTGAACTAGAAGGAGGATATTACGGAACACATATAAAGGGAGCATTTCTAAAGCACTTATAGTGACCCCTAACAAAGATCTGTGTTGGCCTCTTATCTGCACCAACGCCAAGGATTTGTGCGGCACCTGCTATCTACATACCCTGCCCTGCAGCTTCTGGGCATTCCACTCTATTCCTAAGCTGATGAAAGGCTTTTTCTCTTTTCCAAAAGAGGGGCCTATTTCTCCAAAGGGGTATTTATTGGACACTAGGTGCTTAGTTCCCGTGTGGAGGGGAGAAGGAAGCCCAGGCCAAGCTGGACTTCATCCTGACTCCAGAAGCTATGCCTACCTGTATGGAGTTATGGAAGTCATGTCACTAACTCGGGGGAAGTGTCCTTTTATGTTAAACAAAAGGGTGGTATTAGCAGTTCTTAGCTTGGAAACAGCAATGACAAATGAAATGTATTCTCGTCTCCCTCTCCTTTCTTTTTCATTTTGCAGTGCGGGGGGGCCGGGGCTGGAACCAAGGACCATGTGCATGCTAGTCAGGCACTCTACCACTGAGCTGCTTCCTCAGGTTATCCTCTTTATTGAAAACATTTTACTTGTAATCCCAGCAATTCAGGAGGTGGAGGCAGGAGGATCTTGAGTTTGAGGCCAGAGGCAGCCTTTGCAATTTAGCAAGACACTGTCTCAAAAAATGTGCTGGAGGTGCAGCCCAGTGGTAAAACTGGAAGAGTCTCATGTGGGTCCCTGACTTTCATAGACTTGATTGCTTCCATCTAGGCTTTTGATATGTATGATGAAGAACTAATATCTATATTATAGGACAGAAAAGGAACATGAACAAATCAATAAGAAAAGCACAAACCATACTAGACAATGGACAGTGGATACAAATAGGTAATTCAGAGCAGAAGACACCTGAAATGGCCAGTATGTATAATACATGAAAAGATAAACTGATGTTTTTAGTTATCAAGAAAATGCAAAATTAAAACAGTATAATAGTGAGATGCCATTTCAGATCTAGAAGATACAGTGCTCTCCCCACCAGCCCTTGCAGTACTGGAAATGGGACAAAGGGTGGTATATGATAGGCAAGCGCTCTACTGTGGAGCAGCAACCTCAGCTCAGGGCCCTTTTAACTAAATACTTTAGTGTGATTTCCCTAAGAACAAAGACATTTTCTTACATTCCTTCCAGCACAATATGAGGGCTCCAATTCTCCATATCTTCACTCATACTTGTTTTATGACATTTTTATTTTCACCATCCTTATCGGCATGCTGATTGGTGTCTGTCCATGGGAAATGGAAAGCCTAGATCATGCGATACATCCTGCCTGCTATTAGCGTGTTTTAGTCTTCTTCCATGTGAAGCAATGTTGTCCCTTAACTTTCGCAATCTTTATGATTTTTCATTTTGCTTTACTTTGGTTATTGTTTATCTTGATATTTTTGAAGAACACAGGCCAGTTCCTTGGAACAATGCTGTTCTTTTTGGGTTTATCTGATGTCTCATGATTACATTCAGATTATCCATTTTGGGCAGGAATTCCACCGAAATGACACAGTGTTCTTCTCAGTGTATCAAGAAGCACAAAATATTGGTGAGACACACAATTGTTGGTACTAGCTTTGATCATTTAGTTAAGGTATTGGCTTCCAGGTTTCTCCACTGCATATTTTCTTTCCCCTGGTAATTAAGAAGTATCTTATAGGGAGATAATTTTTTTTTTTTGCGGTACTAAGGGTTGAGCCCAGGGAGAAGGACCAGGCAACCCACTCCCAAAAATTAATCCACCATTGAAAACCCTATGAATACCAGAGAAGCACTGACAATTGTGTTTCTCCTGTTGTACATAGGGACACTATGAGCAGGATACCGACTCTAGGGCACCTAACAACAACAACAACAAGGGTTGAACCCAGGCTCTCATGCTTGCTTGAGCCCCCAGCCCATTCTTTTTTTTACTTTTTGAGACAGGGTCTTGCTAAATTATGCAGACTGCCTCTGGTCTCAAACTTGCGATTCTCCTGCCTCTGCCTCGCAAGTCACTGGGACTACAGGTGTGCGTCACCGCACCCGGCTGGAAGATAATTTTTTGAGACAGTTTCCCTAGGATACCTAGGCTGGCCACAAACATTGGGAGATACTTTGAAACTATATAACTATCTAGTTTTTATTTTTTCTCAAAATTCCACTCACGGAGCCGGGCATGGTGGCGCATGCCTATAATCCCAGTGGCTTGGGAGGCAGAGGCAGGAGGATCGCAAGTTTGAGACCAGAGGCAGTCTGTGAAACTTAGCGAGACCCTGTCTCAAAAAGTACAAAAAAAAGGGCTGGGGGTGCTGCTCAGCGGTCCAGCACTTGCAAAGCATGCAAGTGCAAGGCCCTGGGTTCAACCTCCAGTACCACAAAAAAAAAAAAAAAAAAAAAATTCCACTCACAAGTTTAGTATCCATTGGTGATTCTTGCTGTAAGTAATTACTGCTCTAATGCTGGCCCAATGGTGATTTTCTTTTACACGTATAGCTGGGGTTTTACTGTGAGGAAGAACTTTCCTTCCTTTCTCCCTCTCTTTTCTCCCTCTGTTCGTTGGTTCTTTCTTTCTTTCTTTCTTTCTTTCTTTCTTTCTTTCTTTCTTCTTTCTTTCATCTGTATCGTACTCAGATTCTTATTTTAACTTACAGGTTAAAATCAGTTACTATTTGTTTATTTATTTCTTGAGACATGGTCTTGCTGTGTTACCCAGACTGGCCTCAAACTCTTGTGCTCAAGCAATCCTCCTGGCTCAGCCTCTATAGTAGCTGGGACTACAAGAGAGTGCCACCATGTTCAGTTTGTTTGTTTTTAAAAATAGCTTAATTGAGGAGCCAGGTGGGTAGCTCAGTGGAACATGTGCTTTAGCATGCACAAGGTCCTGCCTAGCACCAAAAAATATATAATTGAGATATAATTTCCAAAAGAGGTGAAGGCAGGAGGATCGCAAGTTCGAGGTCAGAGGGAACCTGCATAACTTACTAAGATCCTGTCTCAAAATTAAAAAAAAAGTAAAAAGTGGGCTGAGGATGCAGCTCAGTGGTAGAGTGCTTGCAAAAGTATGTATGAAGCCTGAGGTTCAACTCCTCAGAATCACACACACACAAAAAAAGAAAAAATGATATAATTTCCATGCCATAAAATTCACCCATGTTAGGTGCACAATGCAATGGTAGTTAGTATATTTATAGACTTGTGTAAAAATCACCATAATCTAATTTTAGGACATTTTAATCACTCCAAAAAGAAATCTTGTGCCCATTAGCACTCAATCCCCATCTCCCCTTGGCAGCCCCAAGCAGCTACTAACCACTTTCTGTCTATAGATATTTACTTATTCTGGACATTTCATGGAAGGGAATCATGCAATAAGTGATCTTTTATATATCTGTTTTCTTTCACTAACATGTATTTCACTTTCCTGTTTCCGTGGCTGCTAACTGAGCTGGGTGTGGTGATTTATACCTGTGATCCTGACTACTCAGCAGGCTGAGACAAGTGCATCGCTCCAGCCCAGATGTTGGAGATCAGGCTGGGAAATATAGGGAGACCCTGCTACAAACAAACAAACAAAAACATTCATCCCATAGAGCTGGGAATGTAACTCCATGGTAGAGCACTTGCATGGCCGGTTGGAGACCCTGGGTTCCATCCCCAGCAGCGCACACACACACACAAAACACCTCCCCTAATCACATAACAGAAACCCCAATCCTATACATTTTGATATTCTTTCCCTGAGACAACCCACAGTCCCCCGGGATGTGTTTTTCCTTGTCACAATGAGTAATAAATCTGTTCGGGAATGGGTGTAGCTCAGTGGTAAAGCACTTGCCTAGCATGAGTGAGACTCTGGGTTTGATCTAGTCAGCTGCTGAGCAAGGCAGGCACCTTTAGGAGCAAAGTCCTATATTAATGCATGTTTATTTTCATGCTAAAACTTTATAATACAAGCTAAACGTGCTCAGAGGCATTCCTGTCCACCATTTCTATCTTTTCCACATGTGCTCTATGACTTTGAACTGGGCATGCTCAAGAATGTATTCCCTGACTGAGCATGCTTAAAAACAGGCCAATCCCTATGCAAATGAGTCTAAGCTCCCTAAATAAAATCCCCATGCTTCCTTTGTTCAAGAGAGCATTGCTTTGGAAGGGCTTCCCATGCTTCTCCTTATCTGCACAGGTAGTAAATCTTTCTCCACTCTTTTAGTTCCTGGCTGTGTTTATTTTGGCTCTGCACTCACCAAGATGCAAGCCCATTGTGTTCAGTTACAATCCCAGGCACCATAAAAAAATTACAAAATGAGAGTAACTCATGCTTGATGAATATATACCTACACAGGAGCTTTGGAGCAGAACCCAACTGACATGTTAACAGAGGGACAGACAGGTCCCTCAGTGGGAGGGAGCAGCGGAGCTTGGAGCTCAGCCATGCCTGAGAGGGCCATCTGCTCTGCATGGAGACAAGAGCTGGAAGGGGGTCGCTGTCTCCTCCTTGGCTGCCTTTGAACTGCTGGGTCCACTTTGTACTTTGAAGTGTCTCCTGAGAGCTCACCAGTCCTTTGGCCGCACTGCCCTAAATTCTACCAGAAGAGTCGATCTTTTCCTGTGAGGCTTTGCTTTTTTCAGACATCCTCTGCGCAAACATGTTTAACTGCTTCAGTGAGTCATTGCCATTTTGATGTAAATTACCTTGCCATATGCCATGGGTGGCAGAATTGCTGGTGGCTAAGAGAGAAGGGGCAACTTTGTAATGTAAAACTGAAGATCTCCAAATGGTGGGCAGAGAGGGACCAGGGATGTCAGTGGTTTTCCTGAAGGAGCCATTGGTGGGCTACTGTAGCAGACACACATTCCTTTTGCCCACTAGGCATTCCTCCCTTCTACTAAACAACACCTACCCTCTTTTTGGGCTGGAGTTTAGCTCAGTTGGTAGACTGCTGCTCTGAGTTCTCTGAGGCTCTGGGTTTAGTCCCCAGCACTGTAACAATGGAAGAAGGACCAGGCAACCCACTCCTGAAGCAATCCCAAAACAATCTGCCATTGAAAGCCCTATGAATAGCAGAGAGGCACTAACATAGTGCCAGGCATGGCACAGTGTCGGGGAGTGTTTCATTTTGTTTTACATAGGATTGCTGTGAGTCGGACTGACTGGACAGCACCTAACAACAACAACCCTCTTTCTATCTTTTCTTTCCCCCTCCCTCCCTCCCTCCCTCCCTCTCTCTTTCTCTCCTCTCTTTCTCTCTCTCTTTCTGTCTGTCTGTCTGTCTGTCTGTCTGTCTTTCTTTCTTTCTTTCTTTCTTTCTTTCTTTCTTCTTTTTCCTTCCTTCCTTCCTTCCTCTCTCTCCCTCTTTCTTTCTTTCCTTCCTTCCTTCTTTCCTCCCTCCCTCCCTTTCTCCCTCCTTGCTCTTCTTTCTTTTTGTCTATAGTGCTGGGGATGGAAACTAGGGCTTTCTGAGTGCTGGGCAAGTGCTCTACCACTAAGCTACACCACCAGGCCTTCCTTTCCTTTCCTTTCCTTTCCTTTCCTTTCCTTTTCTTTTCTTTCTTTCTTTCTTTCTTTTTTCTTTCATTCATTCTTTCTCCCCCCCCTCTTTCTCCCTCTCTTTTGCAGTACTGGAGTGTTGAACCCAGGGCCTTGCACATACGTTGCAAGTTCTCTACTACTGGGCTGCACCCCTAGCCCATTTTTTATTTTTTATTTTGAGTCAGAGTCTTGCTAAGTTACGAAGGCTGCCTCTGGACTCGAACTTGCTATTCTCCTGCCTCCCCCTCTCGAGTCACTGGAATTACAGGCGTGAGCTACTGTGCCTGGCCTAAGCTCCTCATTTTCTTTTGATGACATGCTTCACCTTGCTCACTGCCTGTGATTCTTATGGGGATAGAATGCCTCAAACTTCCATCCAAAGCTCCAGGAGTGGATCCACGATTAGCCTGGCCAGAGCAATCTCTCATCCTGACCACAGGATTAGGACTGGGCTCATGAACCAAGCCAGGCCACACAACCTAAAGCTAGAACTGAAGGGAACAAAGCTTTTCCATGGGCTGGAACTCTTATCTGGGGGTAGGTGAAGCAACCCCTACTGGTATAGCCTGCTGATGGCCAAGCTATCAAAGGCAAAGCAATCTCCCTTGCAGAAGCAGGTAGAGCTCTTGGACGTGCTGTGCATGTCCAGAGCTCACTCAGCCTCAGGCCTCTCCCATTATGTGTGGAATTCCCTTTTGCCACAAGCAGGCTTGACTTGTGTTTCTGTCACTTACCACCCCCATGTCCTTGAAGAGTATACCTGCCCTCTTGCCCTCTCAGCCCAAGTGGGTCTGTTTTCCCATCTCATAGATTGGTTCTCTGAGTTCAAGACATGCCAACAGCACAGACAGGAGTCACAATTGGAAGTGATCCCTCAGGCCACTGAATCCATCCCCTGGCCCCTGAAAGCTCTCTAGGCAGGCCTCAAGAGTGGCCTGGACACAAACTCCTCACTAGCCAAAAAACTTGGGCAACCAGGCTCTCTGCCGCCCAACCTGCTGGGTGACTTCCCATGGTGTGCATGGGGGCTATTTTCCCCCTTGTCTGGTGAACTTTGTCTTCAAGAGCAGGGCCTGGGCTGGGGGATCTTCGGCTTCTAGCTGATGCACTCCTGGAGGCCATGTATTCTTTCTTCAAAAGGTGGCTGCAAAAGTCCCCAGCAATTCACAGCTCCCAAGTGCCCATTGTACTCATGGAGAAACTGAGGCCCTCACAGGCTGGTGGCTCTACCTGCTTCCGCAAGGGAGATTGCTTTGCCTTTGACAGCTTGGCCATCAGCAGGCTATACCAGTAGGGGTTGCTTCACCTACCCCCAGGTAAGAGTTCCAGCCCATGGAAAAGCTTTGTTCCCTTCAGTTCTAGCTTTAAGTTGTGTGGCCTGGCTTGGTTCATGAGCCTAGTCCTAATCCTGTGGTCAGGGTGACATACTCTTCCTCAGGACATATCACAGTTACCTATCCTTTCCTCCCCCTTTGTCTCCCAGGCCTCAGGATCTCCTGGATAGGAGTTCCAGGTAGAACCAGTCAGGCATGTTCTTCCTGACCAGGGATCTGATCTCCCTCATCCATCACCCAGGAGAACTCTTTGGGTCTTATCCTAGGATGGAGCAGCTGGGTCCTGCTAGGCTGGCATCTAGAAAGGGTCCCAAGGATCCTTTGAAGAAATATCTGCCACTATACACGGAGCTGTGGTCTGCACATACAATTCCAGTTACTTGGGAGGCTGAGGTGCAGGTTTGCTTGAGTCCAGGAGTTTGAGATCAGCCTGGGCAGCATAGTGAGAACTCGTCTGAAAACAAAAGCAACAAAAGTAACTGCCACTAGAAGTTCTACAAAGCAAACAGACCTAATGACTAATGGCTGATATATATATATATGTAGTGTGTATATGTGTATATGTATATAGGTGTATATGTATGTGTGTGTGTGTTTATGTATATAAATACACACACACACACACACACACACACACACACACACACACACACACAGTGCTTGCTCTGTGCCAGATGATTTGAAGAGCTTCAGATCCATTAACTCATTTAATCTTTTCCCCATCGCAAGAAAGCAGGCAAGAACCATAATTATGTGCATGTTATCGATAAGGAAGCTGAGGAGTGGCAGTTGAAATAACTGGCCTGATAATAAAGCCCTGCCCACAGGTGTCCCCAGTTCAGTAGCCCAGGACATCAATGGAGGCATTTCAGCACCACCACTGGCCAGGATGACCTGGGGGGAGGGGTGTGCTGGCTCTGAATCAGGGCACAGCAGAGAGGATGGGAATCAACAGGGAAGGGCTGACCCAGAGGTTCATTCCACAAACCCGAAAACTCTCATTCCATGTTCTGTGCAAAGCACAGCCCCTCCTTCCCTCAAAGAGCGGGGGGAGGGGGAGCTCAGAACAACATGGGTTTAGCTATCTCCCAGTTTTCATTCTTGAGGGTCACTTCAAGCAAGACTCTGTCCTTTCCACTTGGTGGTCTCATCTGTACTATTGTCAGTGACAGCAGGGAGACGTAGTCCCATGCTGCTGGCTGTAGCCTGAGTTCCCCCCTTGGCTCTGATGCAACCTGGATTCTAGATGAAGTGCATTCCTTGGTTTCCCTTATGATGCCCAGCAAAGCATGTAGTTGAAAGTGAATCTGTACAAGTATCTCCCACATATGGCCACAGTTGCATACATGAATGCCCTACATGGGCATCCAAAGGTACGTGGGCACAGACACCAAGATTCTAGCTCATGCACAGTCCATAGGGTACACATACATACAAGCCCAGACCCAGGCTGAATGGCCACGGCTGAAACATGCACATAGACATGCATGGGCCCTCAAGGTTACACATGCAGACACACTCAAGCCTGCAGTCATGTATACACACAAGCACGGGTATCAAGAGATACTGGATACCTGACAGCCAGGTCTGTGGGCACACTTGATCGCTTCCACATACGCATATATTCAAACAAGGTATATGTGAATGAACACCCAGCCCCAGGCCCACTGACAAATATTCACCTATGCACACAGACCCATTTATGGGTAGCTGGGGTACATATACACCCAGGGGTAGGCCAGTGGAAATCCCTGCAGACACACACACATGAATGCCTGTTCACGGGCTCCCAGAGATACACATGGATGGATATCCAGGCCCAGGCTCAGGCCCATGTGTACACCTGTTCACTCACCCTTGCACATGCATGGGCACTCAGAGATATGCACAAAGACACTAAACAAACCAGCCCAGATCAATGGGCTCCCCGGCACCTGTGCACTCATACACAGCCATGCATGAGCATCTTGGCACACACATGTACACACACGGACACACTCAGGCTAGCATCTGAGACTATAGGCATTTGCATATGGAATCTCATGCATAAGCATTTTTTTTTTGCAGTACTGGGGGTTGAACCCAGGGCCTCATGCCTGCATGTTTAGCAAGTGCTGGACCACTGAGCTGCACCCCCCAGCCCTTTTTTTTTTTTTTTACTGTTTGAGACAGGGTCTCGCTAAGTTATGCAGACTGCCTCTGGTCTCAAATTTGTGATCCTCCTGCCTCCGCCTCCTGAGCCGCTGGGATTATAGGCGTGCACCACCGTGCCTGGCTATAAGCACTTTTTCATGCATATGCACAATTGCTTTTCGCAAACACACTTGTCAGGGTATATGTCCTTGTGGGCACATTGGCACCCCAGCATCCCTGTGAGAATGTATATTTGTACTTGAGTAAAACACATATGTATAACTGCACCTGCACCCAAAACAATAAAACATGAATACACATGTACCAGGGCTGGGATTTAGCTCAGTTAGTGGAGCGCTGCTCTGCAGTCTCTGAGGTCCTGGGTTCGGTTCCCAGCACCACAAAAATGGGAGAAGGAAATGGCAATCCACTCCCAAGGCAATCCCAAAACAGTCAGCCATTGAAAATCCTATGAGGGTCGCTATGAGTCAGACATGACTCGACAGCACTTAACAACAACAATAACACACATACCCCGTGTGCATGCACAAAAGCTTTGTAAATGTACACACATGGGCGGAAGCACACTGTGCATACACATGACTTCACATTCTTGGAAGTACACATCTATTGCACACTTCTTCGTGCAGGCACGCACACTCAATTATCATCGGATGCTCATCTACCAATGCTTCCTAGCTGCCAATGGCTCCCTGCTCTCACACCTGGCAGAACTGTCTGGTGAGGCACCAGCTGTGCCCCATGATTTAGCTCAGCTTTTTCCATGCCCTGTGCCATCATCTAGAGAGACTCAGACACTT
This sequence comes from Pedetes capensis, assembly GCA_007922755.1. Lineage (NCBI taxonomy): Eukaryota > Metazoa > Chordata > Mammalia > Rodentia > Pedetidae > Pedetes > Pedetes capensis. The sequence goes on along the minus strand of VMDO01016105.1, from coordinate 28,764 downwards.
CTTCTCTTGGGTTGTCACTAGGCCTGAAATGGCACCGTTAGGCCTGCCCTTCTGAACCAAAGCAAGAATGGCTTTAACCAGACGTGAGTTCTGCAGGAGAATAATGTGGCAGGAGCCAGGTTAGAGTGGAGCATCGGAGGCCAACTCTGGGCAGTTCTGAGAGCTCCCCAAGCAATTATTACTCAGCCTACAATGTGGCCATGGCTGTTCCATGGACACCACCCCAGAATCCACAGGAGTCCTGCAGCTTTCATCTCTGGCTTTCCCTGGGCTGCTCATTCCTTCTCAGCTCCAGAGGCCCCTTCCCCTAGACAAGGAGGAAGTGCTGAAATGTCCTTCCTTCCTTTGAGTGCCTGCCTCCCTTGTACATAGCCAACATGAATCTCCTGAAGCCAGCCCTGAAATTGAGAGACAATGAATTAGTTTTTCTGGCCATTGTAACCACACAGCACAGGCTGGGTGGCTTACATGATACACATTTATTGTTCACAGTTCTGGAGGCTGAAGTCCAAGGTCAAGGTGCTGGTAGAGTTGGTTTCTGGTGAGGCTTTTCTTCCTGAGATGCAGGCAGCCACCTTCTCTCTCAGTTTTCAAGTGACTTTTGCTCCTTGTGGAAGGTGGGAGCTTTGGTATCTTTTCCTCTTCTTATAAAGAAATGAGGAACGGGAGAGAGGGTGGCCTCAAAATAAACAGCCCAACTTCAATAGTTTGGGGAAATAATTATGATAATTCCAATAATACCAAAGAATGGTAATAACATAAATGGGCTAGATTATTCATGTAATACTACTGACAGTGTAAAAAGATAGATCACTACAGAAAAAAGTTTGGACCTAAATCATAATTGGGATGCAAGGGTAGATAGAAAAATAATCCCACAAAAAGACATGCAATGTAGAAGAGAGGCCTTTGGCGAGGGGGTAGAAGAAGGGGGAGGAGGTGCACAAGAGGGTAAGGGGGAATTTACCTTTGCAATGTACAATGAAATGCATATATGGAAATGTCACAATGAAATGCAAGTCCGAATGAAACACATTAACTTGTACATTAAAAATTTCCAATAAAAAAAGAAATAATAAAAAAAAGAAACCACCCCTATAAGATTAGGGACCAACACTTCTTTTAACTTTAATTATCTCCTTGAAGGCCCATTCTCCGAATAGTTGATTCTCTTTCCAAGGGTTCCACATCTGTGGACTCAATCAACCATGGATCAAAAATATTCAAGGAAAAGCCAGGTGTGGTGGTGCATGCCTGTAATCCCAGCAGCTCGGGAGGTGGAGGCAGGAGGATCGCAAGTTCAAGACCAGAGGCAGTCTGCGTGACTTAGCGAGACCCTGTCTCGAAAAGTAAAAAAACAAAAACAAAAACAAAAACAACAGACTGAGGGTGCAGCTCAGTGGTCCAGCACTTGCAAAGCATGCAAATGTGAGGCCCTGGGTTCAACCCCCAGTACTGAAAAAAAAAAAAAAAAAAATTCGAGGAATAAAACTGTATCTCTACTGAACATGTACAGACTTTTCCCCTTGTCATTATTTCCTAAAGGGAACAGTTGTTAGGTGCCATCGAGTTGGTATCTGACTCATAGCAACCCTACATACAACAGGTGAAACACTGTTGTCAGTGCTTCTCTGCTATTCATAAGGTTTTCAATGGCGGACTGTTTTTTGGGAGTGGGTTGCCAGTTCCTTCTCCCAAGCCTACAGCATCTGTTGTTCCCAGGCGCTCTCCCATCCAAGTACTAACAAGGCCCGATCCTGCTTAGCTTCTGAGATGTGACGGGATTGGATGTCACAGGGCTACAGCTGCAGGCAAACGAAACAGTAAAACAGCTATATACATAGCATTAATATTTCATTGGGCTGGGATTTAGCTCAGTTGGTAGAGCACCACTCTGCAGTCTCTGAGGTCCCAAGTTTGATTCCCAGCACCGCAAAAATGGGAGAAGGATGTGGCAATCCACTCCCAAGGCAATCCCAAAACAATCAGCCATTGAAAACCCTATAAGGGTCGCTATGAGTTGGACACGACTTGACAGCCCCTAACAACAACAACAACAATATTGTATTAGTTTTTTCTCTTTTTGCAGTGGGGATGTTGAACTCAAGGCCACATGCCCGCTAGGCAAGTGCTCTACCACTGAGCTGCACCTGCAGCCCCTTTTTCATGTTTCATTTTGAGACAGGGTCTTGCTTAATTGCTCAGGCTGCCTCTGGCCTCCAATTTGCGATCCTCCTGTCTTAGCCTGCAGAGTCACTGGGATTACAGGCATGAGCCAAGACTCTTGGCTCACTTTTTAAAAAAAGTTATAATTTAAATTTAAAAAAATCATAATTTACATACAGTGAATGTCATCCTTTCATGCTAAGTGCTGGGATTATGGGCATGTACCATCACACCTGGCCTAGTTCTCTAGTTCTCAGGTTTTTTTTTTTTTTTTGTGGTACTGGGGGTTGAACCCAGGGCCTCGTGCCTGCATGCTCTGCAAGTGCTGGACCACTGAGCTGCACCCTCATCCCATGTTTTTTACTTTTTGAGACAGGGTCTCACTAAATTATGCAGACTGCCTCTGGTCTCGAACTTGTGATCCTCCTGCCTCCGCCTCCCGAGCTGCTGGGATTATAGGCACGCGCCACCACGCCCGGCCTGCTAGTTCTCAGTTTTGACAAACAAAAACAGTTGGGTAACCATCCACTACAGCAGCCAGAGGGATGCTGTGACAACCCAAATCAGTTTATGGCCCTCTTCTGTGTGGAGCCTTGCACTGAGTGACTCCGTCTCTCTCAGAGAAAGAGTAAAGTCAGCCTGGTGCCTCAGTATACACCTGTATTTCCAGAAACTCAGGAGGTTGAGGCAGGAGGATTCTGAGTTCAAGGCCAAAGGTGGCCTATGTAATTAAGACCTTGTCTCAACATAAAAGGGAGAGGGTGTGGGGGGTGCTACATTTGCCTAGCATGTGCGAGGCCCTCGGTCCAAACCCTCAGTACCGAAAAAAATTAAAAGGTCAAAGTCCTTTCCATGGCCCATGAAGCTCTATAGGCCCTCTGACCTCACCTATCATTGGCCTCCTCGCTTACTCTGATCCAGCCCCACAGGTCTCCTTGCTGTTTCTAGAATGTGCCAGGCACGCTTCTGCCTCACTGGGGCCTTTGCAGAGGCTTTTCCCTTTGCCTGGATTTCTTCCTCCAGACATATCCCTGCTGGGGTCACATTAATTAGGAAGGCGATGTTCCTGGGGTCAGAAACTGGACAGTGAACTCATGAGCTTGTTGTAGTGGGGCAAAACTATTCCTGGAACACCACAGAATTAGCTGTGTACTCCTGTGGAGTCACCCAGACTCGAGTGTAGACACTTCAGTGGTCACAGTTTGAAGTGTGCACGTTCATGGTGCCACTAAAACCGGGCGCTGGAAACTCCTACAGCCACAAAGACTATGCCATTGCCAGTGCTGGACTCAGAGCCTGAGGTGGGGACCCTCCTGGGGGCTCCCAGGCTCTTGCATGGATGTGAAATTTGTATGGTAATGGGTGTGGATATGCCTGTGGTCACAGTCTTGTGTGGATACTCCTGCTTTACAGGAATGAGTTGTACAGATTCCTGGGGTCAGGCAGACAGGGGTGGATATTCCTGTGCTCACACTAACTTGGGTGAGACTTCTGGGGTAAGTCACTGTGGCATAGGCACTCTTACCCACACACGAGGGTATGGACATTCCTGGAATCACAGACAGGTTTGGTTATTCTTGTGCTAGGAGGTTCAACTGTAGACATACCTATGAAAATGTTTGAGTCTCAACACTATATTTTTGTGGTACTAGGGGCTTGAAACCCGGGCCTCACACATACTTTGCACGTACTCTACTCATGGGCTGCATCTTTGGCCCACTTTTTATTTTGAGACATGGTCTTGCTAAGTTACACAGGCTGCCTCTGGCCTCCAACTTGCGATGCTCCTGCCTCTGTCTCCAGTCACTGGGATTACAGGTGTCTGCCACTGCATCGGCCTCTTTCAACACCCTTACCAATGGGGTACCGGGCACTGCTTATCCCAGACTTGAGGGGGTCACACACACTGGGGAGTGACCAGTCCCTGGGCCAGTCAGGTATGGAAATGTCTGGTATCACAGACTAGGGTGTGGAGACTCTTGGGGTCAGAGAATGTGGGGTCCTAGATACAGGATTAAGGTGCAGTAAATGGTTGTGTGTGCTGGGGAGATCTACACGAGATCCTGTTTGCTAAGCCGTAGAAATTCAGGACTGCAGTCAAGGGAGAAAGGCAGACTTTCTGACATTTGAGTTTTCTTTTTTTCCAGTGATGGAGATTGATCCCAGGGCCTTATGCATGCTAGGCAAGTGCTGAAAGGGGTTCTTAGCTTTAAAAGTCTGTTCTGGGCTGGTTGCAGTGGCGCATGCCTGTAATCCCAGTGGCTTGAGAGGCGGAGGCGGGAGGATCACAAGTTCGAGACCAGAGGCAGTCTCCGTAACTTAGCAAGACCCTGTCTCAAAAAGTTAAAAAAAAAATGGGCTGAGGGTGCAGCTCAGTGGTTTAGCACTTGTAGAGCATGCAGGCGCAAGGCCCTGGGTTCAACCCCCAGTATCGCAAAAAAAAAAAAAAAAAAAAAAAAAAAAAAAAAATCTGTTCTGGGAAACCCTTTAGCATCTGCTTATATTTATATCTTTTCACAGACTTTTCCTTTGTGAGACACCATCTCACTATGTTGCTTAGGCTGGCCCTGAACTGCTAAGCGTAAACCATCCACCTGCCTCAGCCTCCCGGGTAGCTGAGACCATAGGCAGCACCACATTCCACTCATGGAATTTTCTTTTTTCTTTTTTGCAGTGCTAGGGATGGAACCCAGGGCTTCACGCATGCTAGGCAATGCTCTACCACTGAGCTACATCCCCAGCCCATCACAGGATATTTTCTAAATCACACATGCACACATGCATAAGCACACACAATTACAATGAAAATCAAATACACTGAAGTATAACCATCACTATTTATTAAACTGAAACAAAGCTGGGTGTGGTAGCACACACCTATAATCCCAGCCCTTGGAAGACTGAGGCAGGAGGATCATTACATAGTGAGTTTGACACCAACCTGGGCCACATAGTGAGACCCTGCCTCAAAAACAAAAAAGTAAAATAAAAAAATAAAAAAATTGGGATGCAGTAGCCAGGTGTGGTGCACACCTGTAATCCCACCACTCAGTAGGCTGTGGCAGGAAAATCCTGAGTTCCTGGCCAGCCTGTCCGATATAGTGAGATCCTGTCTTAAAAAATGACCAAAATTGGGATACAGTAATAAACAGGCTTTTTAAATTAGGAGACTGAATTATAAGATCTGCTATCATCCAAAGTGGTGAGGCATGTCAACAATATTTCAAGATGTCTGGAACACATGTAATATAAAAAGTAACTGACCGGCATTGGTGGGAAAATTGCAGGTACTGGATTCCTGTTGTAATTTGTTGCAAGTGCTATGTGGATCATAACAAATTATGAATAACATTTCAAAGAATGGGAATACCAGAGCACCTAATAGTAATCATGAAGAATCTGTACATGATCCGGGAGGCAGTCATTTGAACAGAACAAGGAAACACTGCCTGGTTTCAAGTTGAGAAAGGTGTACGTCAGGGCTGTATCCTTTCATCATATCTCTTCAATTTCTATGCTGAGCAAATAATCCGAGAAGCTGGAATTTATGAAGAAAAATATGGCATTGGGACTGGAGGAAGACTCATTAACCACTTATGTTATGCAGATGACACAACTCTGTTTGCTGAAAGTGAAGTTTTGAAACATTTACTGATGAAGACCAAAGAACATAGCCTTCAGTATAGATTGTGCTTCAATATCAACAAAACAAAAATCCTTACAACTGGGTCAGTAAGCAACTTCAGGATAAATGGAGAAAAGATTGAGGTTGCCCGAGATTTGGCTTTACTTGGTTCAATAGTCAACAACCGTTCAAGCAGCAGTGAAGACATCAAAAGATGCACTGCATTGGGAAAAGCTGTGGCAAAAGATCTCTTTAAAGTATAGAAAAGTAAAGATATCACATTGAAGACAAAGGTGTGCCTCACTTGTGCCGTGGTATTTCCAGTCATATCATATGGTTGTGAAAGCTGGACACTGAACAAGGGAGACGGAAGAATTGATGCTTTGAATTATGGTGCTAGAGATGAATATTGAATATATCACGAAGTGCCAAAAGAACCAACAGATCTGTCCTAGAGGAAGTGCAACCAGAGTGCTCCTTGGAAGCAAGGATGGCTAGACAGCATCTTACTTATTTTGGACATGTAGTCAGGAGGGACCAGTCCTTGGAGAAGGATATCATGTTTGGGAGAGTGGGGGGTCAACAACAACAAAAAAGGAAAACACTAGATGGATTGACCCAGTGTCTGCAACAATGGACTTAAATATAAATAAGATCGTGTGCCTGGCACAGAATTGGGGAGTATTTTGTTCTTCTGTACATAGGGTTGCTATGAGTCGGACCCAAATGGACAGCACCTAACAAGATACCTGTTGTGATTTGTTGCCAGTGCTTATATCTAGGAGTAAAGTTAAATTTCAGCTATATTCATGAAAATAAAGATGTAACATTTTCCTCCATTAAGTTCACAGATACCCCTGACATCTATTTAGGTTAACAACCCTGCTTTCATGGGAAATCCTGGGCATAATCAGGATATGCCAGGAGAGGTTTAGAAAAGAGGTGAGTCCTCAAGAAGGTTCAAGAAATTCCTACTGCAGCATGGCAGACTTCTGTGCTTTATTTCCTTGTCCTCGTGAGGGTTATTGCAGATTCTCACTCCTGGCTTATCTGTTCAGGCCCCGCTGATGATATTTAAAAACAAATTCATCAACCCATATTCTGGTTTTCCCGACAGGCAGCAAGTAGTTCCTGAGTTGTATCAGCCTCCCACCTAATGGAAAGCCAAAAATGAATAAGTAAATGAATTTTAAAAAAGCAAGTTTTAAATAAAAAACATATATTCCCAGAGGCTAGGAGCTGGCTCAGTGGTAGAGCACATGCCTAGCACCTATGAGGCTGTGTTCTACCTCCAGCACACAAAAACATTTCTTTTTCTACTAGAATCATTGTTCACTAAACTGCAAACATTTTTTGTGATTTCCCCCTTCTTTTACTGTGAACTATAACATACAGAAAAATGCATAAAATATATGTTCAGTTTATTAACTATAAGATGTTATCTTGTATAGTTGTATGATGTTCATTTTCATTGCTGTATAGTTCTCCACTGTGAACAGACCATAATTTAATGAGGGTATGACAAACAGTGCTGCTACGAACTTTCCAGTATGCACTTCTGAGAGTGGGACTGGCACACACAGCGTTAGTAGACAATATCTAAAGTTTGTCACAGTGGCTACATCATTTTATGCTCCCTATAACGTGTACCAGGGCTCCAATTATTGCATGTTCTTCCAAACACTGAGTTTTATAAACCTTTTTTCAGTTTTAGTTTGCATATCCCCAAAGAACAGCTTCTCATATGCTTCCTGGCCACTGTCATGTTTTTGTTTATTAGTTTATAGTACCTTTTTTGTTTGTGGTGCTGGGGATGGAACTCAGGGTCTCATGCATGTTAGGCAAGAGGTCCACCACTGAGTTACATCCCCAGCCCCACAGGACATTTTTCTTGTTTGAGACAGAGTTTTGCTATGTGGCCTAGGCTGGTCCTGTATTTGGGATCCTCCTGCTTCAGCCTCCTGAGTGATAGAATTACCAGTGTGGGCCACCACATCTGGCCCCTACAGAACCTATTTAATATGAGAGATATTATATGTAAGGATTGTAAATTTCTTTTCCCACTGTGATTTGCTATTTCAATAAAAAAAAAAAACAACCCAGTAATACATGGTGCTGGGGATGGAACCCAGGGCCTCATACATACATGCTAGGTAAGTATCCTACTACTGAGCTATACCACTAGATCGCTTTTAATTTTTTAAGATTAAAAAAAAATAGAACTTTCTAGGCCATTGTCAGAAAGGGATGTCCTTCAATATCTGGAGTTTAGCGCATTCTGCTATTGGTCAACTGGCCCTGTGCTTTCTTTTACCGTGGCAGGCACAGTTGTACCTTTGGGACTTTGCTGTGTCTTATCTCTGGAATGCTCTTCTCCTAGATATTCATGAATTCCCTCTTATCAGTTGTTTTAGGTAATTGCTTAAACATTGCCTCAGGGAGGCTTTCCAGGCCAACCCTTTTAAAAACTGTAAACAGTTATTCCTAGAATTTCTGATTCTCTTCACTTTGCTATATCTTTTCCTATCTTTCATATTCTCATATTACTCCTATATTACACATACAGACACGCATCATTAATGAAAGGAACACACTATAGGAGATGTGTCCTTAGGTGATTTTGTCATTGTGTAAACATCAGAATGCACCTATATGAACCTAAAAGCTACTAGGTGACATAATCTTATGGGACTACTGTCGAATATGTGGTCCTTCTTTGACTAAAAGGTCATCTTGTGGCATATGACTTTATTGCAAGATATTAAACATACAGTGAAATACAAGCTATATAGAGAACGCATGCATTCATAGACTGTTTTATTACCTCTTTCCCAAACAAGCAACTCCGTGAGGCCTAGGCTTTTTGCCTGTTTTGTCCTTTGCTCTATCTCCAAACATAGAATAATGTCTGGCACCTAGTACGTGCTCTATAATAGCTTACCGAATGTCTTAACATGTAACATGTAAAATGCTCATGCCATTCCCAGCATACAACAGATGTTTAGTCAATGTTTGTTGACTGAAATCTTTGAGAGAGAGTCGTGCTATGTAGCCCAGGCTGGCCTCAAACTAGAGATCCTCCTACCTCAGACTCCAGAGTGCTGGGATTAGAGTTGTGTGCCATCACACTTGGCTATTGAGATCTTATCAGGTGATGCAATATTTCAAAGGTGAAACTTATTTTTATGGTGCTGCGAGTTGAACCCAGGGTTTTACTCACATGAGGCAAGCACTCTACCGCGGAGCTATTGCCCCAGCTCAAAGGTGAAATTTAGTCGAGTGCAGTGGTGGACACCTGTAGTCTCAGCTATTTGGCAGGCTGAGGATGGTGGATCACTTGAGCCCAGGAGTTTGTGAGCAGCAAGGGCAACATGGTGAGACTATCTCAAAAAAAAAAAAAGGCTGAAATTTTACTGAGCTTTCCCTGGAAGGTGCCCTTTACTTGAACCCCAAGATAAAAGGCAAACTTACCTTAATGTGTTAAGGTGAACAATTCACTTCACTGTCTTCCATCTACCCAAGAAAAAGAAAAGGGACTCAGATATTTAGCTAAACGTTTCCATTTGTCATGCTTGGGTTGAACCACTGATTTTTTTCTTTTTTCTTTTCTTTCTTTCTTTTTTTTTTTTTTTTGCAGTACTGGGGTTTGAACCCAGGGCCTCGTGCTTGCATGCTTTGCCAGTGCTGGACCATTGAGCTACACCCTCAGCCTATTTTTTTTACTTTTTGAGACAGCGGCTTGCTAAATTACACAGACTGCCTCTGGTCTTGAACTTGCAATTCTCCTGCCCTGCCTCCAGAATCGTTGGGATTGCAGGCATGTGCCACCACGCCTGGCTTGACTCATTGATTTTGTAGCCTTTGCGGGGCAGGAAAGAGGAGCCACGTGAGTCAGGGCAGAAAGAGGCACACTGGGGAAGGGGGGAATGTAGCCTAGCGGCCATGTTTCCTGACCTCAGGGGCCCGCACTGTGTAGCGCTGAGGGCCAGTCAGGGGCTGGGGCAATGTGTCCCCCTTGCTGATGGGGCAGTCCTGGGGGCGGATCTCCTTGGCCAGCCGTCCCTTCTTCTTCAATGTGCAGGCCTCCTGGTACGGGGGTGAAATAGGGGGCTGTGTGGGAGGAGTGTACTTGTACTCGGAGCCGTCCTCTAGCTGTGGGGACACAAGAGGCGCAGAGCTGGTGAGGACCTGGGAACCTAGGATAATCTTCCCCACCTGCCTCCTGCTGACTGGGCACTCACGTCCAATGGGTAACTGCGGTCCGAATCATAGGCACTCAAGTCCCCACAGGTCACAAAAGGGACAATGATGCGGGTTGGCCCATCCAGTTGGTTGAAATCTGGGTCTTAGGAACAGGCGGAGAGACAACTGAGGAGGGGGCCAGTCATGACTCAGGCCGTGGTGTGGGTGCCGGTCCACCCCACATGCCCACCAGCCACCCTCTCACCCTTCCACCAGCAACCCACGGTCTGGTTCAGATCACCTCCTCAGTGGGTCCCCTGACCACTGCTGCTGCTGCTGCTTTTTTTTTCGGTACTGGGGGGGTTGAACCCAGGGCCTCATGCTTGCATGCTTTGCAAGTGCTGTAATACTGAGCGGTACCCCCAGCCCATTCTTTTACTTTTATTTTGAGACAGGGTCTCATCAAATTACTCAGACTCCCTCTGGTCTCGAGCTTGCAATCCCCCTGCCTCCACCTCTGGAGTCGCTGGGATTACAGGCGTGTGCCACTGAGACCAGATTCCAACCACTGCTAAAATGGTGGTCCCTCCTCTGGTTTTCCACCCAACGGTCTATTATATACTGCCTTGCCCTTGTCTCGTTCCAATGTGATCTCCAAAGGGGTAGGCTCTGTCTCTGCTCACCAGGCGTGAGGCTAGAGACCCACATGGGGCAAATGCTGGACAGGGGTGAGGTTTCCACCTGGGGGTGGACTGAGGGTCTTGCCAAGGTACAATTCCCTTAAGACTGCTGGAGTATTCCCTAGGGCATGGCTTAGGATCCTGCTGGGACAGAATTCTCACCAGGACCAAGGTTTACCACTAGGGGACTGTGTGGGCTGAAGCTCCCCCTGGTACAAAATATCCTTAACACGGTGGCATTGCAACCAGAAGGGAGCCTGAGGGCCCTCAGGAGACATCAGTTGCATGAGGCAGTTTCCCCAGGGACAGGCCTCCAGCTCCGGCTCTCACCGTACGAGTGGTCCAGCAGGGGTTTGGTCAGGTCCGGCATGAAGCCCTCAGGAGGGTCATAACCCTGACAAACAGCGAAGGCCTCTGTGGGGGGAATCTAGAGTGAGGAGTGCCTGACCGCCACCTGCATCCTGTGCAGGTCACATCCCTGAGTGCCCTCTTGCCTGCTAGGCCTCCGCCTCACTGACCGATGCTGGAGTTCCGGCTGCTCCTGGGCTTGGCGCACAGCACGCTGGAGAAGAATACACGCAGCTGGCTGTAGAGCAGCGTCACATCCCGGCCTCGAAATATCTGCGGGGTGGGAAGGCCAAGACAGAGGGGTGGTGACAGCTCTCAGGGGCCTCTCTCTGCCCTCCACCAAGTTCCTCAAGACTTACCTTAGCTACAAAGCAGCCCCCAGACTTCAAGACGTGTGTAGCAATGTTCAGAGCCTGTAGGCAGGATAGATGGCAGAGGTGGAGGCGGAGGCAGCCAAGCAGGGGCCAAAGGAGGGCAGGGGTGGCCAGGGTTACTCACAGCTAGGAGGAGCTGAGCCTGCATGTATTCATCAACGTCATGGAGGCCAGTGACTGTTGTGAGAGGAACAGCATTAGGGGGCCCCTTGGTTTTAGGCATCTCTTTGTACAAGAGAGACTAGAAAGCTAAATACAACAGTTCCCAGGCTGTCTTACTGCAAAGGCTCTGGATACAAACCCTTATCTCCCAACTGATGTATAACCTGAGCTCCTAACCCTTGTTGTTGTTGTTAGGTGCCGTCCAGTCGGTATCTGACTCATAGCGACCCTCATAGGGTTTTCAATGGCTGAGTGCTTCGGGATTGCCTTGGGAGTGGATTGCCAGGCCCTTCTCCCATTTTTGTGGTGCTGGGAATTGAACTCGGGTCCTCAGAGACTGCAGCGCAGCGCTCTACCCACTGAGCTAAATCCCAGCCCTCTTAACCCTTAGGGAGTTATTTTAATTCTCTAACCAAGTTCTCACACAAGCAGCAGCATCATTTTTTTTGCGGTAGTGGGGGTTGAACCCAGGGCCTCACACCTGCATGCTCTGCAAGTGCTGGACCACTGAGCTGCACCTCAGCCCATTTTTTTTACTTTTTGAGACAGGGTCTCGCTAAGTTACACAGACTGCCTCTGGTCTCAAACTTGCGATCCTCCTGCCTCCACCTCCCGAGCCGCTGGGATTACAGGCGTGCGCCACCGCGCCCTGTCAGCAGCATCATTTCTACCTCCAGCCCAGGTGGCTCCTCTGAGGCTGACTGACAGACAGGCTCTACATTCAAACTGTGGACCTCCTTTCCCCAACCTGTTCCTCTGACCACCTTCCCCATCCCACCTGACCCTTCCAGTTTCCAGGCTAAAACCCTTAGCTCTCTTTGCCACGCCCACGTCCCATCTTCTCCTCACACCCACATTCCAGCCATTAACAAATCCCAACAGCTCTACTTCCAAAAGATCTCCTAAAGCGCCCCTCTCCTTTCCTCCATGGCCACCACTGTCATCCTGCATCTGGACTACTGCAGTGGCCTGCTCCTTTCCATGGTTTCTGCTTCCAGTCCTAGGGTTCCCATCAAAGCCCCAGCCAGACTTGGTCTTCCTCGGGCCATAACCCTCTCCTGGTTTTCTCCAAGTTTCTATCTCAATGAAAAAAGCAATATCCTCATTGTGGCCCAAGAGCACCCATCTTCTGTCGACTTTCTGACTTACTTCATACCACTGTCACCCTCACTGTGTTCCATCCCCACTGATTTCCTTGCTGCTCCTCATACATTCCAAACACCCTCCTGCCTCAGGGCCTTTGCATGACCTGGAATAGCTTGGATCACTCTTCCTCTAGACATACCCATGGCCTACTCCTTCTGCTCCTTTAGGTCTCTGCTGTCAAATCAGTGAGGTTTTTCTTGTCCACTTTATTTAAAATTCCAACAGGTACTTACTTCCCACTTCCTCCCCTATTTCATTCATTTCCCTCTGGTACCTATCACTTTTTAACATCCTACAAAGCACAACCATTTCTTTCCTTTTCACTCTGCTCCCACTAAAACATCAGCTCCACGAGGAAGAGATCAGTGGGAATTTGCTCATGAATGTTTTCCCAACACAGTGGGTGCTCAGAAAATTTATTTGAATGGATGGCTGACTGACCAAATAAAAAAAAAAAAGAATAGTAAGATGGGATTGGAGAGGTAAGGGGAAATGAGAAGAAGGAAGGATGGACAAAAGGCCCAACCCTGAAAGGGAAGGCTGAGATACAGCTCAGTAGTAGAGTGCTTGCCTAGCATGTGCGAGGCCCTGAGTTTGACTCCCAGTACCACAAAAACAACAAACAAACCTGAAAGTGGGGGTGGGGGACAGAGGAGAAGACAGAGGCAGTGAGCTGGCAACAGAGGCGGGGAAAAGTTTCTAGATATGGGGGAAAGTTGAGAACAGGAGGAAGAGGCACAAAGAGTCAAGTGAAGTACAAGAACCACAGGACACCACCCCCATAGCCCATTTACCATCAGGAGCCCCATCGCACACCACTAGGTCAGCAGGGCAGCCCTCAAAGTGCTGGATGATCTCCTTGGCAGTGGAAAGCTACGGAAAGAGAGATGAGTGGTCCTAGGGCCTTGGCCCCAAAGCCCCAGTCAGCCAAATTCTCAGGCTTTGCCCACCTAAGACCAGGTTCCATCTCTTTTTTTTTTTTTTTTTTTTTTTTTGTTGTTTCTCTGTGATGACAACCGGCTGGCTCTGTTTCTTTGCTGCTAATCTCTGTCCTTCTCAGTTTCTGTTTCTCTTCCTCTCCCTCTCCCCGTCTCCCCCCTCTCTCCCCCCAGGAACTGAACCCAGGGCTTTGCATATGCTAGGCAAGGGCTTTGCCACTGAGCTACATCCCCACCTCTTTCTGTTTCTTTCTCCTTTTTAGTTTCTCTTTAGTAGTGGGTGGTTGGACCCAGGGCCTCACACATACTATGCAAATGCTCTACCACTGAGCTGTACCTCCAGCTCCTTTTGTATTTTGAGACAGGGTCTTGCTAAATTGTGAGGGCTGCTTCTGGCAGGAGATCCTCCTGCTTCACTCTCCCAGGTTGATGGGATTATAGGTATGTGCTGCAGTGCCTGGATCTTTTTTTTTGAGACAGAGTTTTGCTGTGTAGCCCAGGCTAGCCTTAATCTCACGATCCTCCTACCTCAGCCTCTCGAGTGCTGGGATTATAGGCATGTACCTGCATACCTGGCTCCCCTCTGTTTCTTTAGTTCGGTCTCTCTTCCACTCTCCCCAGCCCCAAGGTAAGGGTCTTCACCCAGGATACATCCAAACACTCTCAGTCATATTCTCACCTGGGTGATGTCCCCTTGGATCTGTATCACACCTGGTAGTGGAGCCATCGCCTGCAAGTCCACAGCCACTACATGGCCAGACCCCTGGCCCCTGTGGACAATGTGGCCCATGTCAGCCCAATGTACACTCCCAGCCCCTCCCCCACCACCCTATTTTCCTGCCCCCTGCCCCCTACTCACCCAATCTTCTGGCTCAGCACCTGGCTCCAGCTGCCCGGGGCTGCGCACAGGTCAACTGCCCGTGTCACGCCTGGGCACACACAGTGAAAGTGTACTGGTCAGCTGCACCCACCTCTCTAATCTGAGGACTCTGCAAAGTTCGCCTCTCTCTCCTGGGGAGCACCTATGCCTAGCCACTCCCCATCTCCTCTCTGGTCTTCAGCCCATCTTCCTGCCTGTCTCCCTGCCCCGAAATGCCCCCAAGCCAGCCCACCCACCACAGGGAGCTCTGCAGACCTAGTCAACCCCCACCCAGGTGACTTGCCCACCAGTTAGGAACCTTGGAAGAGGTGAAATTCTTCATCAAGTTGCAGCAGCTTGAAGGCGCTTCGGGCCCGCCAGCCATTCTCCTTGGCCAGGCGGTAGTAGACATCTCGCTTGTCCTTTGATGTCCGTCCCATCCCATACACTGTTGGCCCAGCAACCTGCCGGCAGTCAGCTGATGCTGCCCTGTATCAGTAACCAGGGGAGTGGGCCACCACCTACCTGTGCAGGGCAGTGAAAATGCTCAAGTGACCCACCTGACAGCTCACTCAACACACAAGAAGACGGAAGCCTAGGCACTGACCCCAATGCCCTCAAAGGGCCCCAAGGACCCTATCACTGAGCTCTCTCACTAAGTGTGCTAATGAAGGAGATGTTACAGGCAACATGCCCCCACAGACCAGACCCCCATCACTTAACCCTCAGATACCACCAAAGATCTCACAAACCCAACACTTATCTAATAGATGACCCATTGTGGACCCTGCCCACCTCCCATCATTGACACTCAGCACTGTAGTCTCTGTGACTCTCTCAGCCCCTCTCTGGCCATCTCATCCCCATTAACATCTCCTAACCATCTCCCCAGTTGTCCTCATTGCCTCTAAAGTCAGAGTCCTATTAGCCCCCCATTAATCCCTTGCTTTTCACTTCCAGCACCCTAACACTACCTCATTTGCCTCCCTCTCCTTTAATCTCTGTCTACTCTATGCTCCATTAATCTCTTAAATGATGTTGATGTTAGGTGCCCTCGAGTCATGTTCAACTCATAGCGACCCTCATAGGCTTTTCAATGGCAGACTGTTTCAGGATTACCTTGGGAGTGGATTGCCACATCCTTCTCCCATTTTTGCGGTGCTGGCAATCGAACCTGGGACCTCAGAGACTGCAAAACAGTGCTCCACCAACTGAGCTAAATCCAAGCCCCCTTAAATGATTAGGTACCCAGTAATTCCTTTACCATTACATCCTTAAGCCCCACTAATGCCGTGAGGGTTGTGGCCTGTTAGCTCCCCATTACACTCTTAATTACTGATTTACCAGACCCCATTAACTAATCCCTCCAAGGACACCTCATAGATTACACCATGGGCCTGTAGTATCTCCTTCATTAACACACACTCACATTACTCCCTGATGCTCACACAGCAGTTCTCTATTCTCCCCTCACTGCCAACTCTGCCATCCACTGATCACTCACTCTATGACCACACCCCAACAGCTAACTATTATCCTCTCTTTGCTCACTGTCCCCACTAATCCCTCCTTAGTGATGGCATGATGGCCCATTACAAGACCCCATTAGCCTCTCATCATCTCTTCTTTCATCATTGCCTCCATCAGTCCCTTGATCATGACCCCCATCCACCTCTACTATTCTCTCCATAGCCTCATCAATTTCGATTACTATACTAATCAATTTCGATTACTATACCCCACCCCTCTTTATTAACCCACTTAATGTTCTGCTTCCATCAGCCCCTCAGGGATCACACAGTCACTTCCACCTTCTAGTTACCAACTGTACAACTCCCTCTTTATTCAATCAGTGAGCACATCCCACCAGCTCCCCCTGAGCATTTCAAGTAAAACATTATTAGCTTCCACTGATTCCCTGGTAACACTCCATCAGACTTCTAATACCCTCGGGGTCCACCCAATCATCCATTAACAGTTCTCTGGCCACACCTATGGTCCGTCTTTATCACTTTAAAGGCCTTGTCCCTACTGGGACCACTAGATACACATCAAGGCGGCTCCGTGTATATCTGGATCTTTGCTTCGCCCCATGCCTCATCCCCTCGAGCTCACCCAGTATTCTAGTCCCCTGCTGCAGATAAACTTTGGTCTGGAGCCCAACCGGTGCTAGACGCCCAGACCATGCAGCTACAGCACCGAGGGCGAACTTCCCTCCATCCCCTGCTGGCGGGACAGCGCAGGCGTGCCTCCACGGTCTCGGCCAGAGTCTCAGTACTCGGTGCCCCAGGGCCTACCTTAACTCTCGGAGTGGGGAGGAGCGGACACAAAGAGGCTAGTCAGTCAGCAGCCCGAGCCTCGGAAAGCACACAAACCGGCGAGAAATGGTAGGGCTTCAGTTGGCGCTCGTAGGTGACCGCAGTGTCTGTCGCACATGCCTAAAGGTTATTGCAGCGTGGCAAACTTGGCTTTGGGGAACACCGAGGGTCGAGCTAAGTGCAGACTGGACCTCCACGTACAACGTGGGTCCCGTCATCTTATGTCGACGTATCCGGATCACGTGATCTGACGTTCCCAGCATGCAACGGGCAGCTGAACTTACGCACTTCGTGGCCGAAACCTTGCGACAAACGAGACTCAATCCTTTGTTCTTTTGTTCCCAGGCAATGTGGGATCCCAGCACTAGAGAGGCGGAAGGAAGCGGATCGTGAGTTTCAAGGCCAGTGTGGGTTATACAGCGAGTTCCTGCTCAGCCTGAGTTACATAGTGAGACCTTGTCTCGCCAAAAGCAAGAAAAACTTACCAAAGCCAAGATCAATTTGTTCCCTGACCCCGTTTTGGACGATAGTGGGTTTTGAGCCTAGGGACTACATTTCCCAAGATGCAATGAGCACAATCATGCCCATTCCTTTTACTTGTGGCACGGAGTGAAATTACAGAGGCGCGGGGCGGGGTGTGCGTGAAAGAATAAGGCAAGTACGTTGTTAAAGTGCGCTAGCACTCAAAGCTACTCCGTTGCAATTTCGAATCCCATTTCCGCTACGTGGGTATTGCTGGTTTTAATTTTGCCGTCTCAAACTTCAGTTTGCCCATCTGGAAAATGGGGATCATGAGTAGTGCGGAATGCACAGCTTTTTGGGGACAGTTTAAAAGGCGTAGTCTAGGATACTGTCCATCCTTTGATAATTCTGTTTTTCAACCTTTTTTTTTTTTCTTAAAACATTTTTAACTCACCAATAAAAGACCATATACACACACACAAACATATCGCGACCCAGTGTGCAAAACGAAATATAGTAATGGAAACATTATAGCGCTTACCATGCATTAGGCACTGTTCTAAGTGCTGTCAGCGGTGTACTTGTAAATGGTTAACCGGCTTTTGGTGGGAGAGTGGGGAGGGGAATGAGAGTCTGGTTTCCAACATTTATCAATTGCCATGATTTACATTCTATCATCTTATCAGATTTCAAGTTATCTACTTGTAGTCACTGAACATGGGATGCAGCAGTGCACACACTATGCTGTTTCTATCATACTGATAAAATAGAGGTAAATAACTTTAGAAGCACAGAGAATGGCTGGGCACCGTGGCCCACGTCTGTGATCCCAGCGACTTGGGAGGCAGAGGCAGGAGGATAGCAAGTTCTAGACCAGAGGCAGTCTGCATAATTTAGCAAGACCCCTTCTCAAAAAGTGAAAAAATGGGCTGAGGGTGCAGCACAGTGGTCCAGCATTGCAAAGCATGCAAGCACAAGGCCCTGGGTTCAACTCTTAATACTACTAAGTAGTTGTTGTTGTTAGGTGCTGTCAAGTCGGTGTCCAACTCATAGTGACCCTCTGTACAACAGGGGAAACACTATTGTCAGTGCTTCTCTGCTGTTCATAGGGTTTTCAATGGCAGATTGATTTTTGGGAGGGGGTTGCCAGGTCCTTCTCCCAAGCCTTCAGCTTCTGGTGTTCCCAGGCGGTCTCCCATCCAGGTACTAACCAGGCCTGACCCTGCTTAGCTTCGAGATCTGACGGGATCGGATGCCACAGGGTTACAGCTGCAGGCCTACTACTAAATAAGTAAATAAGTAAATAAATAAATGCATAGAGATTGAGTGAAATGCAGTAAAATAATTAGGAAGTGATGAATTTCGAGTATTTATTACCTTTAAAAATATAATTAATTTAAATATAAGTTTATGTTGTTGTTAGGTGCCGTGCAGTAGGGTCTGACTCATAGCAACCCTATTTACATTAGATCAAAACACTTGCCGATTCTGTGCCAGGCAAATGATCTTATTTATGTTTAAGCCTATTGTTGCAGACACTGTGTCAATCTATCTGGTGGAGGGTTTTCCTCTTTTGCGTTGACCTGCCACTCTCCTGAACATGATGTCTTTCTCTAGGGATTGATCTCTCCTGACTACATGTCCGAAATATGTAAGATGCAGTCTGGCTATTCTTTGTTGGTTCTTTTGGCAGTCCATGGTATATTTAATAGACGTCTCCAGCACCACAATTCAAAAGCATCAATTCTTCTCCTGTCCCCCTTGTTCAATGTCCAGCTTTCACAACCATATGATGCAACTGAAAATACCATGGCATAAGTCAGATGCACCTTTGTCTTCAATATGACATCTTTGCTTTTCAATACTCTAAAGAGATCTTTTACCACAGCTTTTCCTAGAGCAATGCATCTTTTGATTTCTTGACTGCTGCTTCCACGGGTGTTGATTATAGAGCCAAGCAAAGCAAAATCTTGGACAACCTCAATCTTTTCTCCATTTATTGTGAAGTTGTGTGCTGACCCAGTCATAAGGATTTTTGTTTTGTTGAGGTTTAGTCCTAACCCGTATTGAAGGCTATGATCTTTGATCTTTATCAGTAAGTGTTTTAAATCCTCTTCATTTTCAGCAAGCAAGGTTGTGTCATCTGCATAACGCAGGTTGTTAATGAGTCTTCCTCCAATCCTGATGCCACGTTCTTCCTCATAAAGTCCAGCTTCTCAGATTATTTGCTCAGCGTATAAATTGAAGAGATAAGGTGAAAGTATACAGCCCTGATGCACACCTTTCTCAACTTTAAACCAGGCAGTGTTTCCTTGTTCTATTTGAACAACTGCCTCCTGGTTCACGTACAGATTTCTCATGAGTACAATTAGGTGCTCTGGTATTCCCATTTTCCAAAGTGTTATCCATAATTTGTTATCATCCACACAATCAAATGCCTTTGCATAGTCAATAAAATATAGATAGATATCTTTCTGATATTCTCTACTTTTGGCTAATATCCACCTGACATCAGCAATGATGTCCCTGGTTCCCTGCCCTCTTCTGAATCCCGCTTGATTTTCTGGTAATTTCCTGTCTATATACTGCTGCAGTTGCTTTTGAATGATCTTTAGTAAAATTTTGCTTGTGTGTGATATTAATGATATTGTCCGATAGTTTGCACATTCAGTTGGATCCCCTTTTTTGGGAATAGGCACAAATATGGATCTCTTCCAGTCAGTTGGCCAAGTAGCTGTTTTCCAAATCTGTTGGCATAAACATGTTAACACCTCCAGTGCTGCATCTGTTTGTTGAAACATCTCTATTGGTATCCCA
>VMDO01016104.1:0-48899 GCA_007922755.1 Pedetes capensis | reverse complement strand
GGACATCATGTTTGGAAGAGTGGCAGGTCAACGGAAAAGAGGAAAACCCTCCACCAGATGGATTAACACAGTGTCTGCAACAATGGGCTTAAACATAAATAAGATGGTTTGCCTGGCACAGAATCGGCAAGTGTTTCGATCTGCTGTACATAGGGTCGCTATGAGTCGGACTCGACTAGATGGCACCTAACAACAACAACAACAACATGATTAAAAACATGTATTTATATTAAAATAAATCATTTATATTTGTGAAGCATTATTTAATGTTCTCTTTCTAAGTTAACATCAAAGGAACCAATGAATCAAGTGTAATTTCTTTGAAATGCACTGAAATTATAGAAAATTCCTTCTTCAGGGCATTGTAAAAACATTCTTCTAGTAATAAAAAACATAAGTCTTGGGATCATTATGTAAGATGTTCAAGCACCCCATTAAACATAATTTTCCAAAATATTGTTAAAGGAGCTAAGAAATGAATAACAGTGATTTTCTTGAAGTGTAATCCTAATTTTAAGTGTCAACTTTAATCAGCATTTCCAGAAACAATAATTTGAAAGTAGGTTGCCAATTATGTTAAAACTTCCAGTTACAAATTTGCAATCAGGTTATCCTAGTATTTTATTGTAATAATTGTTATTAAATGTTTCTAATACTAATATACTTCTTTCTTTATGTACTGTTAGGAAGCATTTGCTCTCCTTTACAAAAATACTTTAGGCTATAATACACTGAAGCCATGATTGACCAAACTTATCATCATATTTTATAGTAGATAATTGTGATTTGTTCCTGTGCTGAAAGCATTGATTTAAGGTAGTATAGCACATTTTCTCTGTTGCCCTGAAACTCAATCCTTTTTGAATGTCATGACTTTTAAATACTCTTGAGGTGGTTTATGACTTTACTACAATATATGTTGTTAGGTGCCATCAAGTTGGGTCCAACTCATAGTGAACCTCCTAGGGTTTTTAATGACTGATTGTTTTGGGATTGCCTCAGGAGTGGATTGTCGCGTCCTGCTCCCATTTTGTGTTGCTGTGAATCAAACCTGGGTTCTCAAGTAATGCAGAGCAGCACTCTAACAACTGGGAAAACTATATAATGAAGTAATAATGTCGTTTCTACTTGCCTAAATTTATCTTAGACAGGTTCCAAAACATAAGTTAAAATCTCTCAGGCCCTACACTGAGTCTTATACAATTAGAATTTATAAAGCTGAGAACTTCAGAATCCAACTTGAACTCTCCAGAGAGTTGTTATGTGCACTCAATTGTAGGAAGCACCAATTTTAGGATATGAGGACCATTTGTCACAAATGTATCACATACCTAAATAGCAGCAAGATAAGGGGCTGATATTGTTAGGCACCATCTAGTTGGATTCAACTCATGGTGACCCTATGTACAACAGAATAAATCACTATCCAACACTGTGCCATGCCCACACTCTTTTATGTTTGAGTTCAGTGTTGCAGTCACTATATTTCTTCTCATTTTGAGTCATGCTATACCAACAAAAGGAGGTGTCAGGGGCTTTACTGCATTCTCATCACTGAGGTCAACTCTGCTTTGAGAAGGCAACTCTTCCTCAATCCTTTCTCCATTGTCTTCCAGCCTGCTGTACTCTTTTTCTAGCACTATATTTGACAGTGCTTCTCTGCTATTCAGATGGGGTTTCAATGGTTAATTGTTGTGGGAGTGGGCTGGTGGGTCCATCTCCCTAGTCTGTCTTAGTGTGGAAGCTCACCTGAAACCTGTCCACCATGGGTGGCCCTGCTACTGTCTAAAATACCAGTGGCATAGCTTTCAGTACCACCATAAGATGTAAGCCCCAACATCATGGCAAGTTGACAAGATGTAAGGGAAGGAGATATAATAGATTAATAAAGTCAGTTTTGGTTTAAAAGATAACTTTGAATGTGCTTGTGTGTGTGTGTGTGTGTGTGTGTGTGTGTGTGTTCCTTCTGTCATGCTATGCTTTTAAGGTTTTTTTCTTTGTTTTTAATCTTTTGAAGTTTATGTGAAACTCCATATAATATATATACACACACATATATACATATATACATACATACACACATAAACACACACATAGATATATAGCAAATGTTTATATGTTGTTAACAATAAGTGTCATATATCCTAACTGTTTTGAAATGTATAAATTTAAATCAATTCATCCTCATGTGGTATGAGTTGAGAAAAAGTACAGATTACAAATCTAAAGAACCATACAAGCAGGAACCAGTCGCACTGGAGGTTAGATGATGTGTTCATTAATTTAATATACTTTTGTTGCAAAACAGCATAGTTATAGAAGTCAAGGTAGAAGAAAAAATATACCTTATACTCCATTATCCTAGGAATTTACATTCTAGCTAAAGTATATATGTGTGAATGGATTTATAAGACACATTTTTGATTAGTGTGTTGACATGTTCTTGTAGGATTATAGAAAATAACTAATAAAGTATATAGAGAGGAAATGTGCTTTTTAGTACCTTATAGAAGAGGGAAGGATATATAGAGAGGTATAATGAAAATCATCTTTAAAACATTTAAAAATTTAAAGACTGACTGCAAGCTGAGGAACCAATATCATTAACCCAGCTTTTGGTATGTGTGTGTGTGGTACTGGGGGTTGATCCCGGGGCCGCACGCCTGCATGCTTTGCAAGTGCTGGACTACTGAGCTGCACCCCCAGCCCTTTTATTTTTCTCTTTACTTTCTGAGACAGGGTCTCGCTAAGTAATGCAGACTTCCTCTGGTCTCCAACTTGTGATCTTCCTGGCTCCACCTCCCAAGCCACTGGGATTACAGGCATGTGCAACCCAGCTTTGAAAAAGTACTATGTAAACATATAAAAATGAAAAATAATACTTAGAAGGGAAAATATAAGCAGACTAGAAAAAAAGTAAGGGATTCAGCAGGTGGGAGTAAATCGGGAGAAAAGGAGAAGAGAAGGGGAAATAAAGGAGAAAAGGGGGAGAGGAAAATCTCAAAATATATCATGCAACTGTATGAATACATGGGAAAACACAAGGATAATATAAATCATGAAAGTACATGATTTTATTACATATTAATCAAGTAGTTCTGTAAAATATATAAGTTGATGAAAATGTAACCAAAAGTAATGTAATAGTTACATAATGGAAATAGCAAAAGTTCTATCATACTGTACCCCACCAACATTAATAAATAAAGAAAGAAAGTACTTATTGTATATTCAGGGATCTAACACGTTTTAAAATGTACTCCTGAAATATCCATTTAGCTTGAATAAGATTACTGTATTCAAAAGGATCCATTAAGACAATTCACTTATGATAGGAATCTTAAAAGAAAATAGGAGAAGCCTCCTTTTTCACATAGATAGTGGAAAGAGATAAAAGCAAAAAATGTTGAACTTAGTGAATAGGGAACAAAATATAAATAGTTTTAAAAAGTAAAGTTATCTTTCAGATATGAAAGTTAAGTGTGTTTTGACTATACAATATGTGTTCTGGACTTCCTTTGAATATCCTTCACCCTTTGTAGGTTGAAATAATTGCCCTACTATTTAGGAGACTGTCAAAACCATATTGTAAATATACTTTGGTCTTTTATTGTCCTGATCTGTGATACTATCTTATGTGTCCTTATTAACTTACAGAAACTTATTAAAAAGAATGCTAAAGTAAAAACTTAATGGTAAGATTTTGGTCATTCTTTTAAGTATTGGTCTTTATACAAAGCATAGCAATTCTTAAAATTTTTATTTTTAAATTCTAGAGCAAAGTTTGATTTTTGTAGGTTATAGTAAGTTCTTAACTTTTAAGTTTCTATTTATTTATTATGGCTTTCCTTTTTTCATGTAATGCATAGGATTAAATGTGATAAAACATGACTCGATAATTTCTGCTATAAAGTATTATGTCTTATTTTTTGCTTATATCCATCAACTTTCAGAATATCAAGTACTATTTATTTATTTACTTTCTTGTTTATTTTTTACAGTACTTGGGGATTGAACCCAGGTCCTTCCGCATGCTTTGCAAGGGCTCTACTACTGGGCTGCATGCTTCATCCATTTTTTTATTTTTATATTGAGACAAAGTCTTGCTAATTTACGCAGGCTGCTTCTGGCTTGGGACCTGTGATCCTCCTGGCTCTGCCTCCTGAGTTTCTGGGATTATAGGTGTAAACCACGGCATCTGGCCTCAAATACTCTTTAAATTCAACATTTTAATAAAAATTATATCAACCCTTTAGATCTGCTGAGTATTTTGATTCCTTCTCACATGTGCATTATTAATGAGCTTCTTAATATGCAACATAGGTGCTCAATGAATACATTAGCCCTTACGAGGTTTCTACTTCAGTTGCCTGTAATTTTTTATCAGAGTACGTAGTTCAAGTAAATGAAGCTGAGTAAAAGGTTAGGTCACTCATTAAGATGCTCACTATTGTGCACCTCTTTAGAATTAATGCAGAGTGTGTGTTTTTATCTGATGACTAAATGAATTATTTAGACAGAACATCTGCAAAAGGCAAGGCCTAAAAATCAGTTATGCTGAGATTATCTATTAAAATTAGAACCACAGTTCAGTTCCATCTTTCACCATATTTTTGCATCCATATGAATTAGCCTTTCACATGTATCTAGACCCAGTAATCCAAAGGGAGACACACATAATTGCACTAGCTACTGCTTACTGTATATAAACTATGTATGGAAATCTGTACTAGATGCTTTATATACATTTACTTTAGCCCTTAAAAAATACCTTAGAGTCCTAATTGTTGTTTGATTTTTACAAAAGAGGAAACTTTTGCTTGTTTTCTCAATATACTCAGTAAGGATTTACATCCAGGTCTAGAAAATCAAAGCCCATACTCATCTGTATTATTTAGATTTTGGTGAAACCAAGGGCTAGAGATAGAAGTCAGTGGTAAAGCACTTGCCTAGAATGCATAAGGACCTGAGTTCAATTCCCAGTAATGAAAAAAAAAATTGGTGATACCAATTTTTGAAGGTTACTTCTAACTCTCTGGTTTAGTGACAAAGATATACATATAGTCATGAACCAAAATATGAGCACCTTTGCCTTTGAGAAGGGTGCAGCACATTATTACTCTCTATTCTTCTATCACATCCACATCTCCATCCTATAAACTTTCACTCAGAGGTAGAGTTGTTGTTGTTAGGGGCCTTAGATCTGAGGTGCTATGTGATTGAAATATTTCTGGTTTTTCCTTTCTTGCATGGGAATATTAGGGAATGTTTGTACTAGAAACTGAACACATGTTGAAGAGTGTTGTTAATTCAATAAAACAAATCTGAATTAGCTTCCTGTTACTATAACAAAATTCCTGATATAATTAACTTACAGGGAGTAAAGGTTTATTTGAGCTCATAGATTGGAGGTTCTCTTTTAAAATTGCAGGATGTGGGCATTTGCTTTGGACCTCTGGCAAGACAGCATGTGATGGAAGGAAAATATGATGGAGAAAATGGCTTACTGTTTGCTTCATCCAAGAAGCAAAGAGAAAGGGGAAGAGAATGGGTCCCAAAACTCCCTTCAAGGGCATGTTCCCAATGACTAAGTGAATTATTTAAGTAGAACAGCTGCAAAAGGAAAGTCGTGAAAATAATTTATGCTAAGATTATTTAAATTTTACGTTCCTGTATATCCTACCTGCCAAAAATCCCCCCATCTCCCGATAGCACCACCCCTTAATGACCAAGCTTTTAATAACCCATTCATCTTTAGGGATATTCAACATCCAAACTATAGCATCATTCATGTAGGCTCAGAATACATTATTGATGATTAATATTAAATGTGTATATATGTGTGTGTGTGTGTGTGTGTTGTTGTTGTTGTTGTTGTTGTTAAGTGCTCATCCAGTTGGTATCCTACTCATAGTGACCCAATGTATAACAGGCAAAACATTATTGTCATACTTCTCTGCTATTCATAGGGTTTTCAATGGCAGATTGATGTTTGGGAGTGGATTGCCATGTCCTTCTCCCAAGACTACAGTATGTGGTGTTACCAAGCAGTCTCCCGTCTAAGTACTAACCAGGCTGACTTTGCTTAGCTCTCACAGGATCGGATGCCAAAGGGCTATGACTGTAGGCATATATAAATACATTTTCTCCTGAAAATATATAAAGTCATATTGAAATAGCATTAATGCATGCAATACATATCTATTGAGTACTATGTGCTAGACATTATATTGGATGGTAGATATTCAATAATCTACAATAATAGACATACTCCATACCTCAAAAAGCTTGAGTTTGGAGGAGGTAATTTAAAAATATATAATTACTCTTATAACAGCTTGGATTTCACACAATGTAGGCAGCATAGTATTACATTCTTGATCTCCCTGTGGTTATGTCATTATAAACTTGATCTTGGTTTCAGCATAATTAGGCATTATGTGTAATGAACCAAGAGTTTTCCAAATTGAAGTAGACATGACCTTAAGAATTTCCCCGAGTAAGAGAATGCTAATGTATGTTATATGTCTTATGGCATAATAAAATGGTCTCTGTGGCAATGTTTATACAGAAATCTTTACATCTTTATTTTTAAGAGCATAAATAGATTGCCTGAAGAAGAATCTTAATACTATTTTGTTCTTGAAGTGTTGTTTATAAAGAAAAAAAATGCTTATGGTCTTCTAATAAATAGTATTAAATATCTCTAACTTGAAAACTAAATCTCAATATGGCAGAAAACAAATGCATTAGCTCAATAATCACATTATTATAATTATACAAAAACAATGGTTTACAGTTTAAATGCCCTTTGATTTCCTAGAAATCTTTTTATTTGGTATCATTATTGTTAGAAGAACACAGGAATTTTCTTTTTGTTCCTAAATTTGATATTGAACATTTCAGAAAGTAGAAAATTATTGAAGAAAAACTCCGTGAACATTTTTTGTTTTAAACTAAAAACTAAATATTTATCTTTTTACAAGTACTTCTTTAGAACAGTATTCAGTTGGAATAGAAGTATGTTTACAATGAAAGCTTACTTGAAACTCTTAAAAGTCCTATTTATTTTTTGTACTAATTTATAATTACACAAATATTCATGCTATTGTTCCCAAATAGGCATTCTCCTTATGCAAATTTTCTTATAGAGGATTTTTCCCCCTAGCTACGGGGGTTGAACCCAGCACCTTGCACATACTTGGCAAGTGCTCTACCACTGACCTATACCCCTAGTCCACTTTTAAATTTTTTTTTTTTTTTGAGACAAGATGTTGCTATGTTATATAGGCTGCTTCTGGCCTCGAACCAGTGATCTGCCTGCCTCTACCTCTTGAGTCACTGGAATTACAGGCTTGTGCCACCATGCCTGGCAGAAGACGGTCTTCAAGTTCAGAGTCATCACATCTTCATCTGTAACACCTGGATGTCACAGCAAGCATCTTCTAGTTAATTGCTTGACTTTATTTCTAGTAAGAACTCTAAACTTACTTTCAAAGAGACTTTTTTCTTTCTATATATTGAGTCACAATTATGTGTATAAATAATCATTTATGTTTGAAGTATCATAGTAATATTATCATGCTAGTAATCTACTTTACAACAAACTGCATATCTACATAAGTGTTGCAATATATGCATACCAATTTATGTCATATATGTAAGAATGAAAGGTTGAATCAAAAGTCTCAACTAATTAGTATTTTCGAAAATATGGTTAGCTTTGGCTATCTTTTTTTATATATCATAGCAGATGTGTCTTAAATAGCAAGTATTTATTAATATAATTAATTAAAATTTTTGGACCTCCCAGCGGCTTGGGAGGTGGAGGCCTGAGGATTGCAATTTCAAGACCAGAGGTAGTCTGCATAACTTATCAAGACCCGTCTCAAAAAAAAAAAAAAGGGGGGGGGCCTGGGGGTGCAGCAAAAATGGTCCATCACTTGCAAAGCATGCAAGTACAAGGCCCAAGGTTCAACCCCCAGTACTACAAAAAAAAAAAATGGATATGACAACTTTATATAAAATGCAAGTAAATAATAGTCTTTGTCTTTGATTCTGTTAAGATTACAAGAGATAACACATAACATATATTTAATTTAAAAAAAATCTTATTTTCCCATATTCTGAGCCAGACTTTCTCAATTACCAAAGGGTGTATTTTTAAATTGATTAAAAGAGAGAGCAAAGAAATGAGTGAACAATATCCATGCCATGTAGTTCAGACCGTTTTAATCTCATTTTAAACTATGCAGGTTGAGGATAATAAGAGGTCATTTCTTATAGTCACATATTAGAATCTCCCAGGAGGAAGTATAGCTTGAAAATGACTTGGATTTGATATTACAAATGCTCGTGTAAAGCTTTGGTATGAATAAATGCCACATAAATATATGTTGGTTGTTTGAATGAGTGACAGATTTATTTGTACCACTGTATCTCTATAAAACTCAATTCAACAGTTTAAATAATTGAGATATATTGAACCACTTATCAAAATCCTTGCATCTGCCCAGCCCTTTGCTTTGTGTTGTGTACACAAAATGAGCATGATCCTGGGGCTGAAAGCTGAGTTAATTTGGCAAACATTAAAAAAAAAATCACACACAAAATTGCATAATTAAATGTGGGTTATGTTTCATGAAGTACTACAAAATGTGTATGAAAGAAAATTAGAAGGAGGAATAATTTGAAAGGAAGGTCAGGGAAATATTTAATCTGGAATCTGAAAATGATTAGCTAGCTGAGTACCAGAAGAAAAATAAAGACCTAAATGTAGGCAACAACTTGGGAAATTCAAGAAAATAAAGATATGCACATGCCTGATAAGCAAGGTACCATGTAGGACTAAAGGAGAATAAAGTGGTTGGAATGATTACACAGAACCATCTGGATGTAATAGGATGTGGCTGAAGAGTTGTAAACATGGAGTCACTTAAACTGATTTATCCAGGAAAAAACCACCATTCTGGCCCCTATGCAGAAGAATCAGGAAGAAGTGCATTTAGAAGTGTAGGAATCAGAAAATGAGTGGAGAAGTTCAAAGAAGAGATGGAGGCACCCTGGGTAAAGGTAGTGACAGGGGAGTGGAGACAGTAAAAAGGACTGAAGATCATTTTAGTGATTGATTGGACATTGGGAATGGGAGTTCTGGAGGAAAGGTGTGTAGAAACTCCCCAGATCTGGGTGGTTCTATTTAGGACATTAGCTCCTATCTATAAGCAATTGTTTTCATATGATTAGATCTCATGGTCATAAAGTTGATTAAACAGTCTCAAGTGATGCTTCTAGTATCAAAACAGCAAGTTCAATAACTCCCTTCTGACCACTTTGTTGTGATGATTTATCTTTTATAGTTTCTCTCAGTCCAGGATATCTTACTAGGTCTAAAGTTGTTTTTCTAGATTTCTACTTCTAATTTGTTGTATATTGTACCCTTGCTCCACATGTATTATTGAAATCAAAAAGGAACTTGGAAAATATGGGACAAAAGTGAATTCTTGTTCATTAAAGTCAATCTCTAAAATGCTATCTCCATTTCTTTCCCTCTCATTTATTCACACCATCTTTCTGCCCTTAAATCACTATCCCCCAGCACCTGTCTACTTTGATTCCTTTATTAGAGAAGGAACAGAGACCAGCAAGAACAGGGGTTCTCTCACATCATAGCTTTAAAATAGTGACGTAGTTTATAAAACTTGCCTATTCAGCAAGACTACATCATGTTAGCCTCCAGTCAGAAAAACAGAATCCATGTCATGGGTTTCAATGGAAAGAATTTAATATAGGTTAATAATTGCAGAGATGTAATCAGAAGATAAGGCAACTCAGACTTAACACTTACAGGCAGCATTATCAAATTTAAAGCTGGGAGAAGGAAAAGAGACTGTAAAGCAAAGATAAACAGCGAAAAACATCCAGAAAGAGAAGAGACACCTCAGGTTTAGGCAGTGGGCTCATAAGGCTGGATCTTACATTAGGGAGGAGAAGCTACGTGGCCAGATCTGCATCCCAGAAGACTTAAAACTCCACCCAGAACAGCCACTTGCAACCCAGGCTAGAGCAAAAACACATCTTTCCTCCAGCCCTCCAGTCTCACATGGGTGCCTCTCATTGGCCAGAGCTGACTCAAAGTAGATAGGCATAGAAAACTAGATAATATAATTTTCAGATTTTTAGTTTCTTGAGCTATGCACAGAGCAGGGTAAAAGCAAGGCATGTATCTGAAAGCAAATTAGAAAATGTCATCTATGTCGGTTGTAAAATCATATATACACCATTACAAAAATAAATGGAATAAAATCTCTACTTCCCTTTACAATCAAAGCCAAATATCCTCATAAATTCTCAGTAGTAACAAATCAGAAATAATGATAAATGAAGAAAAATAAGACAGCATCTAAATTGAAATGACAAGCTGAAGTCTAAATTTTCTCACCTAATTTAACATTCTAAATGTCATTTTAATAATTTATCATTATTTCTGAATATGAAAAGAACTTCTAATGTTATTTGAATCTCCTTCTACCATATTCCCTCACTTCTTTCATTGCTCATAAATCCCCAAACACCATAAAGCAGTCTTTTAAAAAGAAAGGATATGTTGCTATTATATTAATGATCATATTTCCTAAAAGTAGACATTTTCTTGGCATTAGGTAGATTCTTCAGCATAATATAATGTCAACAATTTTCTAACACTGAGCAATTAGAATTTTATGTAATTAAAACAAGTAAATTGCCCAAGATAAATGTAGATACATGAGGTGTTTATAGCTCAGTCTAAGTGTACGATTATGATGAGAGTGAGATTTAAAATTGTGCTGAAGGTAATGATTCTCCACCCCAGCACCATTCCTCTTCTAATCTCATATTGTCTACTCTCTCGCCTTCATGATTCTCAGATGCATCATTTATTAGTCTCCCTCAAGCATCTCCTCTGTCTTCTTCTGTGTTCTTCCTCTCTGAGCTTTATGCATGACACAAATCTACCAGCCAGAATGCTCATTTCTCTTCCAAGTTCCTATCAAAATATTTCTCGCAATTGAATCCTAGACTTTCTTGGATATGTCTGACAATTTTAAAGCTTTGAGGAATAATAAATGTCTAATTGGAATAGAAGAAGCTTAATAGTCTTTTATTTCCAGTTACAACTTCTAAACATAGTGTTTATATGAGTATTGCATGCACGCACACACACACGTGTGTGTGTATGTGTGTGTATGCTTAAGTAAAGAACAAACCTTTTAGGGGACAAGAGGGAAATTGTGCTTCTGAGTTTCAAGGAGTATAAGCTTAATAGTTCAAAAAATATTGATTTGTGAAACTAAGTTTCTCTCTCTCTCTTTCTCACTCTCTTTCTCTCCCTTCCTTTCTTTTTGCTGGTAGTACTTTGGGGTTAAACACAGGGCTTTGTGTGTACATTCAAGCACTCCTCCTGCCTCTGCCTGGTATTATAAGACAGGATGCATGGCTGAAACTGTTTCTCAGTGGAGACATTAAATAAACCACAATTTTGTTTTATCACTGTAAAGAGCTTGGTTTTATAACTAAAAATACATGGATTGAGTTTTTTTGTAAGATAATCACTGGTAGGCAATTAGCATTTAAACAATTATAGATATTATTAGACTCAAGTTCCTGCAGTCTCTAAACACTAGTTTATATTCAGATACATTCTTTCTCTCTCCCTTCATCCCCTCCCCCTCCTCACTGGTGTTGGCGTATGAATATATACTCTGAATTTAAGGACAAGAAACACTTTCATATGACCTTTTTTTCCCTCATTTTGTATTCCAGCCTTTGTACAATAGCAATAGTAGAGGAAAACATTAGCTTACTTTTATTAAGTACCTATGATAAACTAGGATAGGCATCTTACTGACACAATGGGCAATGCAAAAAGGTTAAGAAATACCACGTTATTGTACTGTTGTTGTTGTTAGGTGCAACTGAGTTGGGTTCAACTCAGCAACCCTATTTAAAACAGAATGAAACACTCCCCAACTCTATACCAGGCATGCAATCTTTTTTTATGCTTAATCTCATTGTTGCAGACACTGTATCAATCCATCTAGTTGAGGGTTTTCCTTTCTTTCACTGACTCACTATTCTTTAAAATATCGTGCCTTTCTCCAGGGATTAGTCCATCCTGGCAACATGTCCAAAATATGTAAGAAGCAATCTAGCCATCCTTGCTTCCTAGGAGTGCTCTAATTGCACTTCTTCTAGGACAGATCTGTTGGTTCTTTTGGCAGGTATGATATATTCAGTATTTGTCTCCAGCACCATAATTTAAAAGCATCAATTCTTCTCCTGTCTCCCGTATTCAATGTCCAGCTTTCACACCACAGGATGTGACTGAAAATACCATAGTACGAGTCAGGCACACCTTCATCTGCAATGTGACATCATTACTTTTCAGCACTTTAAAGAGATCTTTTGGAATAGCTGTTCCCAATGCAATGTGTCTTTTGATTTCTTGACTGATGCTTCCATGGGGGTTGATTATAGAACCAAGTAAAGCAAAATCTTAGACAAACTCAATCTTTTCTCCAGTTATCATGAAGTTGCTCACTGACCCTGTTGTAAGGATTTTTGTTTTCTTGATGTTGAGGAACAATCCATAATAAAGGCAGTGGTTTTTTATGTTCACTAGTAAATATTTCAAATTCTGTTCACTTTCAGCAAGGAGAGTTGTGTCTTCTGCATAACACAGGTTGTTAATGAATCTTCCTTCAGTCCTGATGCTGCATTCTTCTTTATAAAGTTCAGCTTCTCAGATTATTTACTCAGCATAGAGATTGAAGAGGTATGGTACATTGTATTACTGTAGGCAAAGTTGAGCTAGGAGAATTACCTGTCTTTGTTCAGAATTGAACTGTTATAGTGATCTATTACAGAGTTGAGTAAAAAGAAGTCTATATCAGAACCATGAACAATCAGTCCAGAGGGTAGATCTGTCCCAGTTTATGGTGAATTAGTAGTTCCCAAGCTGTGTTCCATTGAGTGCCAGGACTACAGCTATTGTGCAAATGTGTGGTTTCATTTTCATTGTTTGGAACATATTTAACATAACAACATAGAAACACAATAACCACACTTATTCACTTACACAATTTATTGTGCTGTCAGGCTAACCCTTTGTTTAGTACTTCATAGATACAGGATTTTTAAAATCTCTGTGCATATATTTTATTTTCTGTTAAAAAGCTCTTGATCAAGATGTTGTAGCTTTGAATTTTTGAAAACATAGGCATAAGAATGAACATCCATACACAATTTCACAAGATAATACAAGCAAGTAATATTCAATTGAGACATGCAAGGTTAGCAGGTACTGAGGCAAACATGTAATCCCAGGTACTTGGGAGGCTGAGACAGGAGAATCTCAGGTCTGGGGCCAGAGATAGCCTGTGTAATTTAGCAAGACACTGTCTCAAAACAGGAGATTTAAAAAGGGGCCTTGGTGTATTGCTTGGTGGTACAGAACCTCCTGTCTTGTGTGAGATCCTGGGTTCAAAACTGGTACTGAGGAAAAAAAATGATATACATGGTTAAGCTGAGTATAGCAACACACATTCATGGCAGGGTGATCACAAATTCCAGGCCAGCCAGGGCTACATAGCCAGACTCTGTCTCATAAAACAGAGAGATGGAGAGGGAGAGGGAGAGGAAGCGGAAGGCAGAGAAAGAGAGGAAAGCACAAATGTACATCTGCACAAAAACTTGTACATGCAAGATTTTACATGTGTCATTCATAATAATAGCCATAGGATGGGTTAAGATCTGAAATGTTCCTCAACTGATTATTGGGGGTCGGGGGCCTGGAGATGTAGCTCAGTGGAATACTTTGGGTAGCATACAGGAGGCTTTGGGTTAGATCCCCAGCAGTAAAAAGCAAAACATAACAAAACATAGCAAAAATCCTAACAAATGAATAGAAAAAGTCTGTTATGTCCAAACAATGAGATATAATTTTGCAATAAAAGGAACGAAGTAGCAGTACATGGTATTACAGGAATGAGTCTCAAATGCATTATGTTACATAAAAGAAGGCAGCCAATAAATATGATGGTGTTTGATACCATTTATATAAAATGTCCAGAATAGGACCACATACAGAGACATAAAGTAGAGTAGCAATTACTTAGGGCTGGTTGCAAGAGGGGATAAAGGGTGGGACAGAGAAAGGGAACTGGGAATTGCTGACTAAGAGACACAGTGTTTCTACTCTGGGTGAGAGAAATGTTCTGAAGTTAGATTGTGTTGATGATTGCCCAAAATTGTAAGTGTACTAAAAATATTGAATAACATATTTTGAAGAGGTCAACTTCGTGGCATATGAATTATGTATCCAACAAAGTGGCAAAAATTAAATTTTAGGTGAATAATATCAGCTATTACCAATTGTCAGAGCCATTATGATCAAAGATTATTTTGGAATGAACTAATCATCATGCAAGAATTTCAATGAAATGGACATCCAAAGAAGTCTAACACATAATTTCAGAATAATGTAATAAAAATTTATTTATGTTCTAGTTTTATATTATTAAATACCATGTGACTTAGCAAAATTAAGGGGATGCCATATTTTTATATCTCAATAATGATCAAGTCTAGTTTCTGAATTCAATATATATGAGAAATATGGAGTTTGGAAATGAAATGTTCCTTTTAGAAGAGGCCTTGAAGAGTTGGAAGTAATCAATTCCGATTTATGGAAATAAATACTCAAATTTAAAATTTTAATTGGTTACTTATTTCAAGGAACATTAACTCATGTTGAAATAAAGTTCCACAGGTGAGAGTCAAAGCCTGACAACTGCTAAAGGTCACAAGCTAGTTCTTTGGTGGAAAGGTGAGAAAGACAAGACAAGCCGTAGACCTAGACGGAATATCTCAAAGCAGTAAAGACCTATCAATATTCGAGGCACACTTAAGATACAACTTTACGTAGTGCAAGCCACAGTGCTAAGGAATAGGCAACATCATTCTCATTTTGAACGTGAGAAAATTGAGCCTGGAATGCTCAAATTACTTGCACACCTTCCGAAAGCTAAGAGAAGTATCTGTTACATTAGTTGGATTTAAGTTGTTCTGACAGGCAAGATTCTGTCCTTCACTTTAACTCCTTTGTCTCTCTAGTGAGGAAAAATCACTACTTAATGTCAATTCAAGGTTGCTAAAAGCCCTCATTTGAGTTGCTAGCCTGAACCATTAACTTAAATAGACATTCTTAGAGAAAAAAAAAACCTGAAGTTACCTGGCTCCTGACCTGTGAGTAAGCAGAGAGCAGGGATAAGGGTATTGAAATAACAAGGTGAGGTGTTTTGAGGAAGGAAGGAGAGAGAAGTGTCCAGTAGTCTGCTCAGGGGTGACAATCTTAGATGTGGTACCTTGTGAAAGAAAGTCTTTGACTTACTTGAATTTAGGTTGAAGATGCTGGTGACAGGGAAGGGAAACAGTAGTAAACTTTGGAAATGTTTGAAAGATTTCTTTGGGAATGAAATACTTTTGTGTGTTCTTCATTAATTAATAACTAGGAGAAATTGTGTGCCTGTAATCCAGTGACTTGGGAGGCTGAAGCAGGAGGATCATGAGTTCAAGGCCAAAGGCATCCTGAGCAAATAGGGGAGATCTTATCTCAAAATAAAAAATAAAGAAAGGGGTGGGAGTGCAGCTCAGTGACCAAGCACTTGTATACCATGTGTAAGACCCTAGGTAAAAGGGAGAGAGAGAGAGAGAGAGAGAGAGAGAGAGAGAGAGAGAGGAAAAAGGAAGGAAGAAAGTGATTATGAATACACTTAGCAAGATCAGATTATACTTGTCTTTGCCTAAATTGGAGAGATTAATGGTATTTTATATGTTAGAATAAAAAGTATTACTTTAATATTTATTATATAATACTATAGCCTTTTGAATACAATGAAAAGGGAGTTATTCCTATCCTCTACATACAATTTAACTTACATGCTACCATAGCTTGATTGAAGTTATTTTATGTTAGTGCCAGAAAATAGAAAAAAGAGAGTTATTGCTATGAAGTAATTGCTTTCATCATTCTGCAAAAGTGAATGCTTATTAGAAGCAATAGTGTTTGCTTTAATTGGAAAAACAGCCTAGTTATAAATTGTCTAAATTCAGTTCTCCTGCTTTATGCTGCAAGAGATATGTTATATTCAAATATTACTAGATACTAATTTCAACTTTAAAAAATTATAAATAGCCTCCAATATTTCTAGCACATCTCAGTGGAAAGTAAAGAATAAATATCTCTCTGAGATCACTACAGAAAAAAGTCTGGACTTAAATCATAATTGGGATGCAAGGGTATACAGAAAAATATTCCCACAAAAGACATGCACGTAGAAGAGAAGCCATTAGTGGGGGGATTGGAGAGGGGGAAGAAAGGCACAAGAGGGTAAGGGGGAAGTAATCTGTGCAATGTACAATGAAACACGTATATGGAAATGTCACAATGAAATGCATGTCAGAATGAAACACATTAAGTGGTACATTAAAAATTTCCAATTAAAAAATAGACATCTCTCAAGAATAATCAGTAAAAAATTGGTAGCTTTCATTATTAGAAAACCCTGAAATCCAGAGATTTAAACTAACTAATGCTAAGTAATATTATTTTCATTTTAAGATGAGAAAATTGTATCTTATAAAGTTTAAATAACTTTAACATTTACTAGTAACTCATGTTTGTTGTTGTTGTTGGGTGCCGTTGAGTCGGTGTATGACTCATAGCGACCCTCCTAGGGTTTTCAATGGCTGACTTTCGGGATTGCCTTAGGAGTAGATTGCCAGGTCCTTCTCCCATTTTTGCGGTGCTGGGAATTGAACTCGGGACCTCAGAAACTGCAGAGCAGCATTCTACCAACTGAGCTAAATCCCAGCCCCTCAATTCATGTTTGGTTCTCTTCTATATATCACTACTAATTCTCAACAGCAATTTAATAAGGGAGGGTGAATGTGACTATGTTAAAAATGGCAAAACTACTCCCCAAAGCCATTAAGCAAATTTCCTTTGGTTAAAATCTCAACTGCCTGCACTACAGCAATCTGTTCCTCTGTCTTCCTTTCAATGGCACTGTACCACTAATCAATCCACTCCAGATTTACTTCAGTGTTGTGATTTTATCTTAGTCTGCAGCTGTACCACTATAGTGTCTGATCCTGTCAGATCTCGGTAAGCAGGGCCGGGCCTGCTTAGTCCTTAGATGGGAGACCCCCTGGGAACACCAAGTGCTGTAGGCTTGGGATAAGGACCTGGCGACCCATTCCCCCAAAACAATCAGCCTTTGAAAACCCTATGAATAGCAGAGAAGCATCCTAATAGTGTTTCTATTGTATGTCGCTGTGAGTGGGACACTGATTCTAGGGCATCTCACAACAAGGACAATCTTGTAACTCCATTCATCTGAGCGCAACATAAAGGCTCTGCATAAATAGGACATGAAAGTCACTCTTAGGAAAACCCTGAGGAAAGTGAAAAGGTGACTTTTTGGTCAGTCATTTAGCCATTATATCAATAGCAGGTACACTAGATGCAATATCCCCTGACAATGGGGACCTTGCCTATCTTGCCCACTCCTGTATCCCTAGCACCAGGAAAAGAGACCACTAGAGAGAAATTACTCAATGTACAAGCATTCAATATTGGGTCAATGAATAAATGTGTCTATGTTAGGAGGCAGAGGGAAGGGGCTAAATAATATTTCAAAGTTCTCCAAGCCTAACTGGTCTAATTCTCACCATTGTCTATAAGGATTCGGTACCATATAAGCATTTCATATGAAACGGTTGCCCAATGATTACCCCCTTTTTTCCTTCAGGTAGTTTGTCAAAGAGTATAAACTACTGCTTTAAATTAATAAAGGGACTTTAGAGTAATAGAGAAGGGACTTTAAATTAAAGGGGGATTTTAGAGTAATAGAGAAGAGATTTTAAATTTAAAAAGAGACTTTAGAGTAATAGAGGAAAAACATTACAAAAAAATCTACTTTTCAGAAAATATGTCCATCTGATATCCTTATTTTATAGCCCAGGAGCTGAAAGTAACAAAGAGCCAAAATTATTCAGCAATGACTTAGCTATATTTTCTAACTTGACTTCAAGATTAACAAAGAGAATATTGATGAGATTTACAAATAAGTAAGGGCAGGGTTGGGAATTGTAAGAAAAGGAAGCAAGTAACATTTATAACTTACCTTTAAAGTTATTTTTGTATTTACCCTTTTCCATATCCTCAATACACATAAAATGAGGATACATTGTAAATAATAACCCTGCTTTGGTTTTCATTTCATCCACTTAAACTGAAATTGCTCTAATACAAAGTTATCAGGATTTACTTAGAAATTACTTGTTTTTTACGACAGTCAAGTCATTTGGTACTTCTGTGTTTTGGCAGTTCCACTTTTGGATACTATGCTGTAAATATCTTTTGGTTGCCCCTGGAAATTTACCCTCTGGCTTTCTCCCAAATATTTGCCTTGAGCTCCATGCCCCCTGAATTCTGGTTGTATTCACCAAAAAAGTAATCCTGCTGGATTTTTAAAGGTGAGGATAATGAGGTTAGCACACTTGGGACCAATACTTGCATGGTACATTTTGTGTGTCACCTTAGACTGGCTTCATCCCATAAATGAAGATTACTGCTCTTTTTAATACCACT
The DNA here is from genome assembly GCA_007922755.1 of Pedetes capensis. Classification (NCBI taxonomy): domain Eukaryota; kingdom Metazoa; phylum Chordata; class Mammalia; order Rodentia; family Pedetidae; genus Pedetes; species Pedetes capensis. The sequence continues at coordinate 30,208 of VMDO01016104.1, read as the reverse complement.
ATTGCTATCCAGTGCTATCCTCACTGATTAGAGTGATGACACTCTTCCCTTATCCTGTTGGACCAGAGGACTCTGCTGTTATTGGCATTAGTGTATGTGTATTGGCTTGTCATATGGAAACCATCCTTCCATAAAATTCCTCCCTTTTCAGTAGACCCTTTTCTAAAATATTCCTCCTGCTGACACGAATGCTTCTTTGTCATTACCATGATAGTAACTTCTATTTCATGCAAGAGTTTTAAAATCAAAGGAAAAGACTATGTTAAATGCAGAGGCTTTTGAATCACTGAGTAGTCCTGGAAATTACTAATGTAGATTACATGGGCCAGAGAGATGATATACAGTGGTAGAGAAAAACTAAACAAAGAATAGTTACAGTTAGCATTTACTGAGTATATTCTACGTTCTTACAGTTTCCTAAGTAATGTTATTTCATCTGCAGAATTTATTCACATAGGATTTATTGAGCAAATTTTGCAATTTAGCAAATGAAAGTTCCAAGTAGTTAAGGAGCCTGTCTACGTCACCATCAGGTAAGTAGTGGAACTTGGATACATGTCCCAAAACTCTGACAATTGTGTTCTTGATACCTGCTTTGTTGTTGTTAGACGCATTTGAATTGGGTGTAATTCATAGAGACCCCATATCCAACAGAATGAAACACTCTCCAACACTGTCCTGTGCATGCAATCTTTTTAATGTTTATGTAAATTGTTGCAACCACTTTGTCAATCTATCTAGTTGAGGGGCTTCCTTTTTATCATTGACCTACCTCTCTCCCAAACATGATGTCCTTAACCAAGGACTGGTCCATCCTAAGTATATATCCAAAATATATCAGATGCAGTCCACCCATCCATGCTTCCAAGGAGCACTCTGGTTGCACTATTTCTAGGACAGATATGTTGGTTCTTTTGGAAGTCTGTGTTGTAGTCAATATCTGTCTCAAGCACCATAGTTCAAAAGCATCAATTTTTCTCCTATCTCACTTGTTGACTGTCTAGCTTTTACAAGTATATCATGCTACCAAAAATATCATGGCATGATTCAGGTACACCTTCATCTGCAACCTGACATCTTTACTTTGCGGTACTTTAAAGAGGTTTTTTGTCACAACTTTTCCCAGTGCAACGTGTCTTTTGATTTCTTGACTGCTGCTTCTATGGATGTTGATTGTAGAACCAAATAAAGCAAAATCATGGACAATCTTAATCTTTTCTCCATTTATCATGAATTTCCTTAATGACCCAGTTCTAGGGACCTTTGTTTTCTCAATGTTAAAGCACAGTCCATAAAAAAAGCTGTGTTCTTTGATCATTACAGTAAATGTTTCAAATTCTATTCACTTTTAGGAAGCAGAGTTGTATCATCTGCATGTGTAGGTTGTTAATGAGTCTTCCTCTAATCATGATGCTGCATTGTTCTTCATAAGATCTAGCTTCTCAGATTATTTATTTGCTCAGTTTAGAATTGGAGAGGTATGGTGAAATGATATAGCCCTGTTGCACACTGTTCCTGACTCTAAACCAAGCAGTATTTCCTTGATCTGTTTGAACAGCTACATTCTGGTCCATGTTTAGATTTATAATTAATTAAGTGCTCTGATATTCCCGTTCCTCACAATGTTATCCATGAGTTGTTGTGATCCACACAGTCAAATGTCCTTACATAGTCAGTTAAACATAAATAGACATGCTTAGTAACACTCAGATGGTGATAGAGCACCTAGAAACACTAAATTCAAACAGCTAACTTAGACACAGTATGTTCATTATTTCATCTTTTCTCCTTATTTACTTTTTATATCAATTGGTACTTAAATTCTTTCACCAAAACTAAATTCCTACTAATTCTTTATCACCAAATATCTATGTTATTTGTACTACCATACTGCTATTTTGGAATTTTATCATTTTACTCACAGAGAAGTGCTTCTGCAAGAGACAGAAGTGCACATGAGTTTGCTGAATGAATGCATGATTGAGAATTTCAGGTTAAACTTAACTCAAGCACACATGTGTCATCACTAAACATGTTAATCAATCAGCAACATATATTTGAGGTTATTGGATTGTAGGGAAGTATACAAAGTAGTTCAGAACATAATAGTATGTATTTAAATTTTACCTTGTCACATAAGTCATGTTAAATATTTTAAAATAAAATGATTGAAGATGCAATTATATTTACTTAAGAGAAAGTAGTTTTACTTAAACTCCACATATTTTTATACCACAGGGCTGGGAAATGAATGTATATAAAAAGATGGCCAGAAACTTGAAAGGTTATTTATACCAAGCTGGTAATAGGAAATTCTCTTCTAAAATTCTATGCTTTGTAGAATATTCAAACTGCACCTATATATAAATGGATATACTGAAATGATTTCTGGGCATTATCTAAAATCACAGAAACATTTGTCTTTTTCTTTTATAAATATGGGATATAGCATTACTTTATTCTTTTACACAGGTAACCATCATGTTAGACTAGAGTCAAGTAAACATGATAATTTACCAAGATAACCAACTTATATTAATGCAGGGTCAATTTTTACACCCTCTGTGCAGGACTTACAGAAATTATTACCCAGAATAATTACTGAGATTGTGAGAAGTATATTTTGAATGTTTTAAAGTATATATTTCCAAAAAATATATACAATTTATATAGTAAAATACACAAAGTTTCACAAAAAACAAATTAAACCTGATAGTTATTTTTTTAATTTAAAGGGCAAAAATACCCTAACTTCCTTTTTCTTAATTGTTGCATATTTTTTACAAAAGTAGAGCCCACATGTAAATCACAAACATTTTTGTATACTCAAGTTTGAATTTTCAAAGCTGAAGATTTAAATATGTATGTGTTATTCAAAGAAAAGTTTTAAGCAAAAAAATAATAGTACATGACAATCAGCCATTAAAAACTCTATGAATAGCGGAGAAACACTGTCAGATATAGTGCTGGAAAATGAGCGCTCCACATTTGAAGGCAACCAAAAGACTACTGGGGAAGGGGTGCCTCCTCAAAGTAGACTCTATCTTAATGACAGAAATGGAAAAAGCCCCAGGACCTCCATTTCCTGATGTGGTGCAACTCAAACTGAGGAGGAAAAACTGTAAACATCCATTAATAATTGGAATTAATAAATGGAACGTACGTAGTTTGAGTGTAGGAAAATTAGAAATCGTCAAAAGGGAAATAGAGTACATAAACATCAACATCCTAGGCATCAATAAGCTAAAGTGGACTGGCACAGGCCATTTTGAGTGAGAGAATCATATGTTCTACTATGCAGAGAATGACCACTTAAAGAGAAATGGGGTTGCATTCATCATCAAAAAAAGCATATCAAGATCTGTCCTGAAGTACAAAGCTATCAGTGACAGAATGATATCTATATACCCACAAGGAAGGCCAGTTAATATGACTATCATTCAAATTTACACACTCAACACTAAGGCCAGAAATGAAGATGGGGAAGATTTTTACCAGCTTCTGCAATCTGAAATAGATTGAACACACATTCATAATGTACTGATAATTGCTGGTGAATGGGATGCAAAAGTTGGAAACAAAGAAGAAGGCTCAGCAGTTCAAAAATATTGCCTTGGTGACCAAAATGATGCTAGAGATCACATGATATAATTTTGTCTTACCAATGAACTTTTCATTGCAAATACAGCTTTTCATCAACATAAACAGTGACTATACACATGGAGGGGCTTGTAGCCATGCCACTGTGGCATCCAATCCTGTCAGATCTCCAAAACTAAGCAGGATTGGACCTGGTTAGTACTTGGATGGGAAACTGCCTGGGAAAACCAGGTACTGTAGGCTTGGAAGAAGAACTCGGTAACCCACTACTGAAAAACAACCAGCCATTGAAAACCCTATGAATAGCAGAGAAGCATGACAATAGTGTTTCATCTGTTATACACTGGATCGCTGTGAGTTAGTAACTGATTTCATGTTACCTAACAACAACAACAACAACAACAACAACAGCAGCAGCAGCAGCAGCAGCAGCAGCAGCAGCAGCAGCAGCAGCATACACATGGAATTCACCAGATGAAACATATAGGAACCCTTTGAGGAAAGAGATGTTGGAAAAGCTCAATTTCAAATGTCAGAATAAGACGAGGTGCCCATTGTGGATCAGACCATCAACTGCTCATATGGGGATTCAGACTGACACTTAGGAAATTAGAACAAGTGTACAAGAGCCAAGGTATGACCTTGAGTATATCCTACCTCAGTTCAGAGACCACCTTACTAATGGGTTTACTGCATTAGACACTAAAGATTGAATACCAGATGAGTTGTGGCATGACTTCAAAGACATTATTCACAAAGAAAGGAAAAGGATATTACAAAAACAAGAAAAACAGAAAGACCAAATTACATGTCAAAAGAGCCTTTGAAACTTGCCCTGGAACATCTAGCAGCTAAAATAAAAGGAATAAATGATAAATTTAAGGTACTAAGCAGAAAGCTTCAAAGGGCAGTTTGAGGAGACAAAATTAAATATGAAAATGACATATTCAAAGAGCTGGAGATAGAAAACCAAAAGGGAAGAACATGCTCTGTTTTCCTCAGACTTAAGAAATTGAAGAAAAATTTCAAGCCTTGAGTAGCAATAGTGAAGGATTCTATAGGGAAAATATTAATCAATGAAAAAAGGTAGAAGAAATACACAAAGTCATTATACTGAAAAGAATTAGTGGATCATCAACCATTTCAAGAGGTTGCATATTTTCAGGAACCAGTGGTACTGAAGGATACAGTGGAAGCTACCTTGAGGGAATTGGTGAAACCCAAGGCTCCAGGAAAATTGATGGAATACCATTAGAGATGTTTCAACAAACAGATGCAGCACTAAGGTGCTCACTAGTTTATGCCAAGAGAACTGGAAAACAGCTACCTTGCAAACTAACTGGAAGAGATCCATATTTGTACCTATTCTCAAGAAAAGGGATCCAACCCAATGTGCAAACTACTTAACAATATCATTAATATCACACACAAGCAAAATTCTGCTAAAGATCACTCAGAAGAGGTGATACATACACAGCAGTATATAGACAGGAAACTGCTGGAAATTCAAGCAGGATTCAGAGGAGGGTATGGGACCAGGGACATCATTGCTAATTTCAAATGGATATAAGCCAAAAGCAAAGAATACCAGAAAGTTGTTGATGTTTTATTGACTATGCAAAGGCATTTGACTGTGTGGATCATAACAAATTATGGATAACACTGAAAAGGATGGTAATACCAAAGCACCCAATTGTACTCATGAGGAATCTGTACATGGACCAAGAGGCAGTCATTTGCACAGAACAAGGAAACACTGACTGATTTAAAGTCATGAAAGTTGTGTGTCAGGGTTGTATCCTTTCACTGTACCTCATCAATATCTATACTAATCAAATAATCTGAGAAGCTGGATTTTATGAAGAAGAATGCAGCATTATGATTGGAGGAAGACTCATGAACAAACTGTGTTATGCAGATGTAAAAACTCTTCTTGCTGAAAGTGAAGAGGATTTGAAACATTTACTGGTGAAAGTAAAAAGAACACAGACTTCATTATGGATTGTGCTTCAACATTAACAAAACAAAAATCCTTAACAACCTGGTCGGTAAGCAATTTCATGATAAATAGAGAAAATATTGAGGTTGTCCAAGATTTTGCTTTGCTTGGTTCTATAATCAACATCCATAGAAGCAGCAGTCAAGAAATCAAAAGACACATTGCATTGGGAAAAGCTATGGCATAAGACCTCTTTAAAGTATTGAAAAGTAAAGAGGTCACATTGCACACAGAAGTGCACCTGACTCATGCTGTGTTATGTTCAATGGCTCTGTGTGCTGGTGAAAGCTAGACATTGAATAAGGGAGACAGGAGAATTGATGCTTTTGAATTTTGGTGCTGGAGATGAATATTGAATATACCATGGATGTCCAAAAGAACCAACAGATCTAATCCTAGAAGAAGTGCAACCAGAGTGTTTCATGGGAGCAAGACTGCCTCTTACATATTTTGAACATGTAGTCAGGAGGGTCCAATCCCTGGAGAAGGACATCATGTTTGGGAGAGTGGCAGGTCAATGATCAAAAGGAAAACCTTCCACTAGATGGATTGACCCAGTGTCTGTAACAATGGGCTTAAACATAAATAAGATCATGGCCTGCCAGGCATGGTGGCCCACTTCTGTAATCCCAGAGGCTTAGGAGGTGGAGGTGGGAGGATCGCAAGTTCGAGACCAGAGGCAGTATGCATAACTTAGGGAGACCCTGTTTCAAAAAGTAAAAAATGGGCTGAGGGTGCAGCTCAGTGGTCCAGCACTTGCAGAGCATGCAAGTGAGAGGCCCTGGGTTCAACGCTCAGTACCACAAAAATAAATAAATAAATAAATAAATAAAATAAAATAAAAATAAATAAATAAATAAATAAATAAATAAATAAGATCATGGGCCTGGCAGAGAATCAGGGAGTGTTTCATTCTGTACTGGGGTTGCAATGAGTCGGACCTGACTTAAAGGCACCTAATAACAACAACTATTGTACTTCACTATATTCATAGAATTTCTTTACGTAATTTAAATTCTGTAATCATATTCTGTGTCACAAAAGTAATAAAAATAAACCCAGTATAGTGTGCAAACCATGATTAACCTCGGGTCTGTGTCCATAGATTCTTAGGCTTAAAACTTAGACAATAAGATTTGCTTTGGAAAATCGAGGCTTTCCAGTTTTCTAAATCAGCAAACCTATTCATTCTACTCTTATTCTATTTGGGCAATAACAGATCTTAAACTGAAGTACATTGTTTTGATTAGCATATGCTTCCACAGCTCTGTTATGATTAGAAACCTTTGTGCACGCTAGAAAATCTGACCAGATTTGAGAAACAACCTTTCATATCATCTGAATCCTAAAAGTCTACCAATTGTACTTTAGCTAGAATATGATAAAATATTATCCCAGAAAACATTTGATAGAAAATGAAATAAATTACAAAAAAAGAGAATGAACTATGACTTAGTGTTGGCTGTTATTGCATTGAAATGACCAATAATTATCCCTTTTGTAATTTATGCAAATATTAAGTTTAGAAAATTATGTAAAGCCAGAGCCCTGAGAATCATTTAAAATTTTTCCATGTCTCTTATTTGTTATTATAGCCCTAAATCTAATGAATCAAAAATATTGTTCCCTTTACCTCTTACTGAAGTGAGTCCTACACATCTCTGTGCAATATTGAACTGATCTAATTGGTCCTTTCTCCAACACACTGGTTTCTGTCTTATTAGCCATTGCGATAGTACTGAAATAGTACTCTCTGAATGAAATATGTCAGCAACTCCTCATAGACTTGAAAACAAAATCTGACAACATTAATCTTTTTTGATACATATAGCATCTCTTTATGGGGCATAAACTAAAATCTTAATAATGGCTATTTCTACAATGAATGATTATACAACAATTTTTCTGTTTCTTTGTTCTTATTGCTTATCCACACAAGTAGTAATATACACTAATAAGAAAAAAACATTTAAATTCAAATAATATTTTAAAAAATCCTTTTCTAAAAGACTGATCATAGAAAATTCTCAGTGATTATGACTGAAGATAATTTTTTTGGCCATTCTTTTTTCTTCCATCTCAAACCACGCATCAAATCACATCAATCCATTTCCAAATGATTTTAGAATCTTAATTAAAGATAATTGGGTTTATTTAGCCCTAGAAAGTTGTTATTGAGGATTTTTCCAGTATTCATAGAGTGAACTCAAGGCCTCACACTTGCTAGACAGGCTACCCCTACCCCCTTTTTAAATTTTTTGTATTAAGACAGAATTTCACTAAATTCCACAGGCTGCCTCTGGCCTCTAAATCACTATTCTCCTGCCTCAGCACCTGAGTAGTTGGGATTACAGGAGTCTGCTGTGGCATATGGCTCTTGAGTTTGTTTGTTTGGTTGGTTGTTTCTGGTACTATGGGTTGGATGCAGGGCCTGCACTTGCATGCTTAGCAGGTGCTGGACCACTGAGCTGCACCCCCAGCCTTTTTTTTTTTTTTTTTTTTTTTTTTTTACTTTTTGAGACAGGGTCTTGCTAAATTAGGCAGAATGCCTCTGGTCTCTAAATTTCTTCGATCCTCCTGCCTCTGCCTCCTGAGCCGCTGGGATTACAGGCATGTGCCACTTCGCCTGGCCTCTTGAGAAAATTTTGAGATAGGATACACTTAACTTCATATTTTATATAATTGTATACATCTGGAAGTAAGTAAAAGGGTTATTCGTCATGATTTTTCAATATGTATTTTCCTTACCTTTTTTTCCTTCTGGATTGCATGTGTAAACTGTATTCCTTTAATTTTTCACTAGTGGTTTGGGAGTTAGACATTCTTTCATTATTTTAATGCTACCTTTAAAATTAATCAATATTTACATCCTCTTCTAGAAGAATGTACATTTTTTGAATAATGTTTATTAATAATTTGGTAAGACAATGGTAAAAATTTGTGTTCTCAACACATTTAAGGTGGTATCTGAAGACTTTCATAAAATTTTAAATAGCATCAAAAGATGAATTTCATATAAATATAAAATGACCACTATCTTATTTTAAATAAGTACAGTTCTTACCATCATTTACTTAAAATGCAAAGATTTTTCACCATCAGAATTTTCCAATATTGCATCTTTTTGAGCTTGCATCTTATTTTCATTTTTCTTATAGATTTTTAAAATAAATGTAATATGATTGTGCTTAAAAATCTCATACACATATATTCAAACATACATATTTTATTTTTAAATATTTAAAATATTGTCACCATAGGCTCTAAGTGTTTTTTCTTTATTATTTTGTGGACTGATTTAGTATTACAATTACTATGAGGTCACACTTTATTTAAACAGTATAAAGATACTGCAAATTTAAATTAAAAAGTTATTAAACAAAAAAATTTCATTAGGAATAAATATTAGCAAGTGTACATTATTGCTCTTCCAATGTGCCATATATCCAAGCAATACTCTTACTCACTGGTAGAATATGATAGATTCCAGCACAATTTTACTCCAATTATGCATTTTTGTGGTTAAAAGTACTATCTAAATCCTAAAAAGTGGATGGGAATCAGATTTTTATTTAAGGGTAATGCCATACATGATTATGACTATGAATATCATCTACCTGGTTATGTTACTGTCCTAAAAATGAATGATCAATTTGGTTTTCTTTGAATTTTATAGAAAAAATAATACACCTTATCTGCAAAAATAGTTCATTCTTGTTTGTTTATATTGATACCTTTCTGAACTTGTCATTTGCTTTCTGTCCTAGTTCTTATACCTGTTGACCAAATCTTTAGGAGTAGTTTCTAAATGTCTTGGATAAAGATCAACTTTTGGAAGACTAACGTACTAGATGATAACAAGAACCATTGAAACCTTCTCAAATACCATTCACAGTTATTATAATTTTAGATTCAATACTTAGTTTTAGCCAGATATTTACCATTTTATTTGATTTCATTTACCTCTTGCTGCCTAACCTTACTTCCTAGGCACATTTTTCTTGTTACTGAAGCGTGTCTTTAAACACTAACTTTGTACAGGAGTCAGTAAAGACAAATTCTCTAAGTCTCCATCTAAAATTTTCTTTGTTTTCAATTTTGCTTATGGAGTTTTGGATTTGATGGATTTAGAATTATACAATGGGTTACCAAAGAAAACCAGAATTAATTTATTAAAAAATCATGTTTTTATTTTTATGAGTTCAGACCTGGGTCACTTTCAAAGTACACCCTGTTTGATGCAATACACCTATAAACATGGTTAATATCCACTGCTCAAAAAACGTTTTGCACTCATCAGTTTTGATGTCTTTAGTGCTTCTACTGTTTTATATTTCGCTTCTTACATGTCTGCAAAATATTTCTATTTGGAACACAAGGGTCATGCAGGTTTTGGTCAAAAACTACTGAACAATCAGTGCGGTGTGGGCAGGTGCATTGTCATAGTGGACGAACCAGTCACCTGTTTGCCACAACTCAGGAAGGTTCTTCTGAAAATGCTGATACAACTTTCTAAAATCTTTCAGTTAATAACTTTGCTTGACTGAATGATCCTAAGGAATAAATTCCCAATGAACAATCCTTCTTGCATCAAAGAAATAGATGATCATTGTTATGTTCAGTTTTTCTTTTTTCTTTTCTTTTCTTTTCTTTTCTTTTCTTTTTTTTTTTTTTTTTTTTTTTTTTTTTTTTTTTTTTTTTTTTTTTTTTTTTTTTGTGTGTGTGTGTGGGAGTTCCATCCCTTGTAAATTGATACTTATTTTGAATAACTAATGAAGTTATTTGAATTTGTATTCTCTTTTATTTCACTTATCAGAAAAGTCTTTTTTCTTTGGGATTATCATCACTTTGTTAACCTATTTTTCACATTCACTTAAGTTTAGGATTTACATTTTTTATCTTTGATGCTTAGCAGTTTCACCTTTATGTCTATTTTGAGTTTGCTTATATTATTTCTACTTTGGACTTGACTTGCTATTTTAATTAGGACAGTTATATTTTCTTTGTTCTTATTATTGTAAGGTATGGGTATCCCACTCATAGCCACCCTATGTACAACAGGTGAAACAGTATTGTTAGTGCTTCTCTACCATTCATAAGGTTTTCAGTGGCTGATTGTTTTTTGGTAGTGGGTTGCAGGTCCTTCTCCCAAGCCTACAGTACTTGGTGTTCCCAGGCAGTCTCCGGATGGGGCACAGCAGTGCTATGGCTGCAGGCTATTTTCCTTTAATACTAATAATTTAGTGTTATTTTTAAAGTGTTAATTTTCACTCATTTTATTTATTTTCTTCCAATCTCGTATTGAGGTTTATAGTATCTCAGGTAATTTATATTAATAACTTTGTATCTCTGTACTGTAATCTGAGTGTATTAGCCAAGTACATTGTACAGTATTCTCATTTTCCCTTCTCTGTATTTAATCTATCAAATATCAATTCACTTGAGTCTTTAACATCAATGAACTTATTTTTCATATCCAAAAATTAAGTGGGGTTTTAAAAATTTCTTATAATACCTTATATAGTGACTTATTGTTTCATTATGTTTCTTATTTTGTCTTTGAAATAGATTTAAAGAGGCATATATTATAGTTCAGAAAATTTTTATTCTATTTTTTGAGGGACTTTGAATGCTAATTCTTCTATTGTGACATCATCCTAATCTCTTTTGTAGTCTTTCATTTTCTAATGTGGTTTGTACTTCCTTTATTACAAGTTCATCTTTAGTAAAAATTTCCCACCTACTTCCTGAATTTTGTTTATGCTCCTCAACTAGTTTCAATGTTCATGTTTTGGTTTGAAATTCTAAAAAAAATTGTTCTTTTATTCATTCATTGTTTAGATCATTGGTTTCTGTTTCTCACTATGTATGTGTCTATTTGTTTTTAAGTTAAACCCAAGATAGTAACATCTCTCATCATTTTTCAGACCAATACATTTTGTTTTTCCTAACCACCACTTTCCCTTTTGACATTTTTCTTCATATTGGGAAGTTCTTTGATGCTCAGGGCTTATTGGCCAGGTCTATTTTTCCTGTGTGACCACTACATGTTCAGCTTCCCAGGCCTTAGCTCATATATCTGCATCCTGAAACCTACATGGCTGAAACTGTGATATTTTATCTGTGAAGTTTGGGCTTTCATCTCTTTTAGACTACTGAAATTAGAGATTTTATTTACTTTTTTCCAGTCAGGCATTATATATTTAAAATGTTATGTATTATTCTTTTAATCTCCAGGACCCAATTTTCAGTTGCAGAGTGATGTATGTCTTTTCGAACTTACCATCTTACACCAAATTGTTCATTTTCCTGAATCTATGTCTGTTAAAACCAATACCTCATAGTCATCTTGGATCTTTTTCTTCCTCTACTCTATTGAATATGACTAATCATAAAGTTCTACTGGTTTGATATTCATTATGTCTCTTCCATCCTTCCATTTCTATAATTCTACTTCTCCCTCTTCCTTACTTATTATCTCTCTTCTCAGGCTTATGAGAAACTCAGTATTTATTCCAGAATGATTCCACTTTTAAATAGCTAAAACTGCAAGGGAGGGCTGGATGCTGCTTATGATTTGTGGTAACCTAGATAGGGTGACAAAGTAGAGCATTTGTGAGAGTACACAATAAATTTTCATATTTTAACAATATGTATTGAATGATTATTCAATTAGCTTTATTGGACTCCTGGGCATATGAAATAATTTTATTCCAAAGTATTTTTGTACCTTCTTAAGAACTAAAAATAGTAAACATTCATATGAAATAAAACAAAAAAAAACTTCTTTGGTTTTATTATCTGAACAGTTTTTAAAGGTAGAATAATCATCCCTAGCACATTTTAAGTAAAACTGTCTGCAGTTATCTTCAAGTTGCAATTTATTATTAATGAATTTGATGTTATTGACACTTTAAATTCATTCTTAGTATGAAAGTTTTTAATGTTTCTAAATTAATTTATAAATTTACAATAAATTCTACTAGACAGTAAATATTCTTAATTTTAGATTTTTATTAAAACACAATTTATTTTTTGCTTCAAACTTTTGTTTCCATGTAGGATATTCTTCCTTACTACTTTGCTAGATAAATCTTGTAGTTCACATGATGTACTTGAATTTTTAAAAATCTCTAACTGGCCACTGTGTCAGTTGTTCTTAGGTGCTGCTAAGTCATGTCCAACTCATAGCCACCCAACATATAAGAGATGAAACACTTCCTAACACTGTATCATGCCCAGAGCTATGCCAGGGCTTCTCTGGTATTCATAGGGTTTTCAGTGGCTGATTGTTTTTTTGGGAGTGGGCTGCCAGGTCCTTCTTTCAAGCCTACAGCACCTGGTGTTCCCAGGTAGTCTCTCATTCAAGTACTAACCAGACCTGATCCTGCTTACCTTCCAAGACCTTATGGGATCAGAGGCCAGGGTGGTTTGGCTGTAGGCTAGGATGCTGTGGTACATAGCTATAGTTCCAGTGACTCAGGAGGTAAATCAGGATGAGCACAAGTTTGAGACCAGAGGAAGCCTGTGCAATTTAGCATGATCCTGTCTCAGGATAAAAATATTTAAAAATGGAATGGGAGTGCTGCTCAGTGGTGGAGCACCATGGGTTCAATCCCCTAGTACAAGGAAAAAGAAAAAAATATGAAAAAAAGTTTGATCAGAGGCAAAGAAAAAGCCTAAACTGCTATAGCAAGTATTTAATTTTTTGTGATTAGTATTATTTTCACAAATATAAATCCTCCATACATTTTTACAACTTCATCTTCTATTTCACTTGCTCAAAATTCTTTGGAATCAACTTAGCACTTATCAGAACTTCTTTGCATGCAAATAGTAATTTAGCATGCACCACAACCAATTCTGTGTGCATTTCTCTTTCATAGATTTCACCATTAATAAGTATTTTTAACATAATGTAATCAAAATGTTTTTCAACTTTAATGTTTGTTTTAAACTTAATTTACCATAATAGTTGCAATGATATCTATAATATAGACATAAATATCTATAGGTATTTAATTTTCAATGAAAATGTTGCTTTTATTCCATGCTCCTCATTGACTGTCTTGAAAAATGAGAATGTAGTAATTGCTTTGTAAGTAAACATATATTTTAGATGTCTTGGCTTTTTGTTTGTGTTTATATTGATTCCAAAGGACATATTGCCACAGAACAAAAGCTTTACCAGATAAGAAAATAAATAAAAGTTGTAATTTACCCCATTATATAAATGAAAACCATTGTTGCAAGTCCCCAAAGATTATTCTCTGTACATTTATAGTCAGTACTGCACAGTCTTGATTTCTCTCATGCATTTAAGTTTTCATATGTTCTAATTTTCTCCTATCAGTGGGCTGGCAACTTTGTACATCTTAAAGACTGCAGCATGGACCACAGGGGAACTCCCTGATAGGCCAATTTACCACTTAGGACATCACTTTCATTTTCTTCTCCATCAACTACACATTAGTGAATGATTTTAATTACTTTTGTTGAGTAGTATATGTCTTAGAGAATTTTATTTTACCTACACACAACTTATACATTCCTATAAAGGGACTTCTTAGTTAACTAACAACTGAAAATTACTGCAGAACATCCTTAGAACTCTTAAGTAGACTCCTGCCAGTTGTGTGCTGGTGCTGGTTCATATTGGTTCCTAAGCCCAGTTGTATATGTCTCCCTCCAAACTAATTCATGTTCAAAAGACTTATAGAGATGGTTTGTAATTACTGATGCTGAGAATATCCACATAAAAATCATCCAATAATAGAAGCCATGTCTTTTCCAGCTCCAAAAATATTTCATTAGAACGCCACTAACATTAGCTCTATTGGATGTCTTTGTTGGTGGTGTCCTCATACCACTGGCAAGATTCATGAGCCTTCTTCCATGATATGCCCTCTGACATAAGATATTCTAGAGTACAGCTGTCGGGGCCCAGCCGGGAGAAGGGGGGAGCCGAGGATGAAGGAGATGAAGAGGCTAAGACTGATGGTCTTCAGCTAAACTTTATTCTCTAAACTCTTGTTTATATAGTAACTCAGGGAGATACAGGAGACAGCTCACAAGGTAACTTCAGTCAAAAAGTTAACAATCAACTTAGTTAGCATTGCAAAAACAGAGTAATCCTAAAGAGACAATGAGGGAACCAAGGCCTCTTGATATGCTGATTTATTACTCCACAGGTAGCAGAGCTCTCTGTTTATGGTCAGTCTGTCGCATAGCCATTTATGCAGGCATTGCCTTAGCTCATGTCGGGCCTATGGCTCCCGACATACAGCTGCTTATTTTAATTAACTTTGCTCAAGATTTGCAAGTAAGAATTCCAAATTTAAGATACTGTATGTTGTTTTTGTTAGGTGCAATCGAGGTAGGTCTGACTCATAGTGACCCTCATAAGGTTTTCAGTGGCTGTTTCAGGATTGCTTCAGGAGTGGATTGCCATGTCATTTAAATATGTTTAAATAAATGTATTTTTGTTTGTTTTTGAGTTGATTCCAAAGGCTTATCCCGAGAGAACAAAAGCTTTACCCAGCAAGAAAATAAATAAAAGTGGTAATTTATTCCATACTATCAATGTGTGTAAATATAAAACGTGTTTAAATATAAATATAAAATATCTATACAGTTATTTTAAAAATAATGATTCTCTATAACATGTTATCTTCCTATCAATTATAAAATATCATTCCTGATTAGATATCTCAAAACAAATTCAGAACATGTCACTTAGTAGCTTTAAATCACTTATATTCTTTGTTCTTCCAATCAGATAGTGGTCAAATGTCTTAGCCTGATTTTGCAGGTGCTGAGTGGTCTGCCCTAAATTGAAGTATATAGACTTTGGGCCTATTACCTTCTTAAATTATTTCTAAAATTGGAGGACCTATTTTCTCTGGAATATACTTTTCTCTTTTCCAGATAAATATATCATCGTACCAGTTATACCTGCAATTATTATTTCTATTCTCTTATATTACTTCTCAAAAATGAAGTGAAAATATGTTACCATGAAACGATCTTTCCTTCCTAGGCTTACCTTAGCATTTAATCTTCATGTTAGTTTTGGTATTTAACTTAACCATTGAAAGCATTGTTATTGTACATGACATTTAGCTGGATATGTAATTTAATTACCATGGTGAGACACTTCAGAATGTGAAAAGGATTGTTCTTACAAAGTATTCTAGATCATTGTATGTAATCTGGCAAAAATAGAACATAGTCATCTTAGAGCTCTTTCCCATAATCATAAATTTTAGTGTTAAAATGAAAGAGTAGAAATTAAGATGTATTTATTCAATAATGATCTAGCAAAAAACCTTTAATTGCATCAAAGTCTTTCAAAATTAGAGCTTTTTATTTTTGGCACTGTAATTCTTCACATTAAATAGTTGAACAAAACTAATTTTGAAATGGTACATACATAACAAGGATTTTAATTTGATGCATAGCCTTCTGAGATCTACTTCAGATTTGATGTTTGGGGGATGTTTGGGCTAGATCCAGTAGATACCATTCTTCCTATGGAGGGAACAATTTTGAATAAAAAATATGAGCTGTGTCTTTATCCAGCTGTATCTAGATATGTAAAAATGGTGATGTGCTCCCTTATAATTCTTTTCTTAAGGGACAGAGAAGGTTTTGGGGACAGAAATGATTCCAATAGAAGAAATAGCAAGGTATGATGGGTTATACCCAATACCAAAGCTGTAGTCACTAAGTGACTTTTTTTTTTTTTTAGTTTTTGAGACAGGGTCTCACTAAATTATGCAGACTGCCTATGGTCTTGAACTTGAGATCCTCCTACCTCTGCCTCCCCAGTGGCTGGAATGGCAGACATGCGCCACCATGCCCAGCTATAGTTTTTTTCTGATGATAGAATTATAGATGGCTTTGTTCAAGAAACCTTATAATGGCCTCTGATCAAAAACATTAGTGTTCAAACTTGGTAATAATTAACACAGCCATCCATATATTTAAATTCCATGAATATTAAGGCAAATTCAAATTTTATCAAATGTTACAATGGCATGCATTTTTACCTCTCTTGCCCATCATCAGGTCAGATGAAAAGATAATGTGGGTGAGAATATGATCCTAGTTAAAGGAAGAAAGAACTCTATGTGGAATACAAATTGTGTTAAGAATCATTGTGGATATATAGTAAAGTGTTTTAAATGGGTGTATTTGTCCATTTTTGTTGCTATAATGAAACACCTGTGGCTGGATAACTATAAAGAAAAGAGGTTCATTTACCCCCTGGTTCTGGGGATTCAAGGGAAAAGCACTGGCATTGGCACTGATCCTCTCTGTTGTATCACGTTATGGAGGATCATATCATGGTGGGAGCACAGGATGGAGGAAGAGGCACATCATAATTCAGGAATCAAGAGAGTAATTCAGGGATCACTTGAGGCTTCTATAACAATTCATTCTCTTCTTAACTTAGGTGCACCACAAAATCTACCTTAACTTCTTCTGAGGGCACCTCTGCCAGTGTTCTAAGGATCTCCCATGAGGGCTTATCAATTAAAGGTTGCACCATCTCTCATGTCCCCACACCAAAAACCAATCCACCATGGCATGAACCCTTGGAGGACAAACTTAAACCATGTACAAATTATAACAATGATCTTCTCTGGGGATTAATTGAAAGCAGGAAAAGTAGTTTTACTTTTTATCTTATGCAATTCTTTACTGTTTGAATTTTGATGCCTATGTTTGTTTAATGAGAATAATCAATTTTGCATTGAAATTTTTCTGTAAAATTCATGAAGGATTTGTATATGGTTTAATACATTGAATTAGGAAAGTTGACTAACTACTTGAAAAACATATTTTGGTAATTGTTCATTATATTATGTTCCAAAATAAATTCTATGTGAATTGGAGTAGAAACTAAAACTAAGATTTGCAGCACTAGGAAAATATAGATTACTATTTAGTATTAATAAAGGCCTTTTAAAAAAATCAAAGCAATGGAAAAACTGATCAATAGATTTGATAATTATCAGAAACAGAACTGCAAGCCACAGACTGAGAAAAAATATTCTCAATAAATTGATACATAAATAATATAGTATATAAAGCTTTCATATATCAATAGGGAACATTTTTCATGGTCTGATGAAAGACTATGCCATACTTGCAAAAGAGAATACAAATGACTTGTAATATTAGAAATATTGTTCTATCAGAAGTTAAGAACAAAAATATTCTCATTCTAATATTTTAATGCTTGACAGGACAAGATTCCAGCCCCAAACCCCTTGTTGCTTTAAATCTCTTGAAGTGTTTGTGTAGCTATCATTGTATGCTTATTTGATAATATAAACTTAGTATAAAATTTACTAGTTCCAAAAATACCCTTATTGATAGTTAATGCTGATTTTATGAATTTTATAAATCATCACAAGAAGATTTTATATCTTTATAATGTTGTTTTCCAACCACAGAGCAGAGGATATCCACAGTTATTCAAGATTACAATTGTTTCTAAGACAATCACTTTATAGCTTTCCTCATATAGATTTTGCAAATTTCCTATTAAGTTCATTTCTAATATTTTATCTTGCATGTTGCCATTGTAAATGGGATTTCCTCTACCAGTATATCTTCTGTCTCTTTATTGCTTGTGTAACCTATGAAGGCTATTGATTTAGGTTTATTAATATTTATCATTTATCTCTTGCTGTTGTAACTGTATTCTTTTGTTGTTACTTAAAGTAGTGAGTTTGGCTTCTTAGGTATATAGTTAATTATTTCATAAATATGAGTTTGTTTATTATTCTTTTTCTAGTTCTTACATGTTTAATTTTTTCCTACTTACATATGCTGAAGGCCCCAAAAGAATTATATATGGTAGTAGAAATAATATACTTCCCTTTTTCCTCATATTAATGGAAAGTCTTTAATCATTCTCCATTAACTAAAATTCTAGGTTAAGGAAATATATCATTTAGGCAATCATCCATCACTTCTTATTTTTATGTGTTTTCTAAAGAAACAATGTTGAATTTATAAAACAGTTCTTTAAATCTATGAAATAATGATAATTTTCTTGCATCTATTAATATATAGGACCAGAGGGTCACTATGAGTCCACCCAATGGTACAAAACAACAACTTTTACTTGTAACATATCTTATATCAAATATGTGAGAATTTTATTCCACACCAGCAAATTCTTGGACAACAGTTGAGTGCCCTATAATTCAATTAAATTCTTACACTGTGTACCAGGGATAATGGTAGATTCCACAAATTAAGGGCTCCATATCACAATACTACCTGCAAGGCAGACACCAGTCATAAGCCCCAGGCCACCTGCACTTCTGACAGATCAGAATAAATTACAGGTTCCCACAAACATCTCCCTGGGTTTGATCATTTTCTACAATAGCTCATAGAACTTGGGAACACAGCTTACTTACTATTACTAGTTATTATGAATGTACCACACAGAAACTGGCATATGGAAAGGATGCATAAGGCAATGAATGTGGGAAGGACCCACCCTTTAGTCACACCTCCTTTTCTGTACCTGCCTGTGGTCACTAACCTGCTATCCTTTTGTACCCCATCATTTAGGGATTTTAATGAAAGTTCTGGTAGACATGGTTGATTAAATCATTGGCCACTGGTGATTAACTCAGTCTGCTCTCTCTTCTCTCCTTGGAGTTTGGGAGGTAGATAAAATTATTCAATCCCCTAATCACACAGTTGATTCTTCTGGCCGCCAATTCTCATTCCTGATATTACCTAGAGGTCTCCTAAGAGTCTTGTGATTGGCATGGGTTCAGATCTGGCAGAAAGGGCCTTACCATGGGTAACAAAAGATGGTCCTCTTACCCCTATCAATTAGGAAATTCCAAGGGCTTATTAGCTCTAGCCCAGACCTCTCTTTAACTTGTACTCAGCATAACCACTTAGGAGACATATACAAATTTCAAATTTAACGTGTCTGGAATGAAGCTCATAACTGGGCTTGGTTGTGCATACCTGTAATCACAGCACTAGCAGGGTTGAGTTGGGAGTATTGTGAATGCAAGGCCAGCATGGGCTCCATAGTGAGTTCCAGGTCAGCCTGTGTTACACAGCGAGACATTGTCTCAAAAAGAGACGTGAGGAGGGGGAGAGAAATAAAAAGATAAAAAGTTATTCATTATCGTTTTTCCAAATTCCAATAAATCCCCTTCACATTTTAGTAAATGCCAACTCTGTTTTGCCAGTTGCTTAGGCCCACAATTTGAGAGTAATCTTTCTCTTGCTTTTTTAATCTCATAAATTCTATCAGTAAATATTAATCTCTACAATGTGATTTCCTATCAAATCCACTCCTATCATTTTTTTTTCTCTCCCTTGGATGATTACAAAAGCCTCATGATTGGTCTCTCCTATTCTTTGGCATTCCAAAAATCCTCTGCTTGTTTTTTGTTTGTTTGGTTGATTTTATTTATTTCTTTTTTCAGTGCTGGGGATGCAATCCAGGGCTTTGTGCATGCTAGACAGGTGGTCTTCCACTGAGCCATATTCCTGGACATGCTGTCCAAAGCATATTCTCAATACTTCAGTCAGTCTAGTGGCTTTAGTCAGGTCTTTATTTTAAAGTAGATAATACAGGAATATCACTACTCAGCTCAAGATATTACTGTGGGTTTTGTGCATTAGAATAAAGGTAAAAATATTTAAAACTACTAGTCCTTGATGAATTGCAATTGCTCCTGTACAATCCACTTCCTTACCTTCCTGGCCTCATTGTCTCCCTCACTCTCCCGGTTCAATCCACACTGTTCCCCTTGCTGTTCCCCTGAGACCCTAGGCAGCACTGAATCTCAGCCTTTGCATTTCCTGCTTCTCTGCCTTAATGTGTCACCTCCTGATATCTCCAGTATTTGATGAGATTCATTTCCTTACTTCCTTTAACTATTTGCCTGGAATGCTCTGTATTCAATGAGGCTGCTCCTGTTGACCAGTATAAAATTGGACTCAACCCACCTACACTTACCATTTTTTTTAACTTTACCATTTTTTAACTTTCCATTATTTATGTTAGCCAAGAACACTATGCAGCAGTCAATAACCTACATGATTTGCTTATTTCATGAGTTTTCTGCCTCAGTTTACCACAATGTAAGCTCTGTGAAGCACAGATCTTCTCCTTGTTCTTTGCTCTATTTGTAGGTCATAAAAGATTATCTGGTACAGAAAAGACACTAAATATTTTCTCAACAAAATAATGAATAATGGAATCACTTTTTCTGCCAGGTCTTTAAAATGGATACTCATGGATATGCACCCTTACCTTGAATCTTCAAACAATACCCTGGTGGCTACTGATAGACTTTTCTTTCACATATTTAGTCTTTATATATTCTCAGTACTTGTCTTGGAACTGTTTACTTGGGGAAATCCACAAATACTGCATTCAAGATCCAAAACCTGGTCATTAGGGTCTCATTTCTCTTCTTGTTTTATATCCTAAAACCTCAAGACCAGAATATCTCCATTCTGGTAAATTTCCCCCAGATTATTTTAATCCTTTTGATGTCTGCCTCTTATGAAATCTCATGGCATATAAAGATCATCCTATAAATTTACCTTTGCTTTCTGTTCTCTTTTTAAGCCTGCTTTGTACAGATGAATAACAAATACTATATGGTAAGGAAACTGTTTCCTAATTTTTAAAGTATCACTATAGAGCTGTCACTATGATGGGTATATAGTTGATAAAGCATAGCTTTCTGGTTCCTGTTTCCCTGACTGACTTATTGGTTAACTAATTCATTGATGGATTGACTGACTGACTCATCCAAGATCAGAATGATTATACTTTAAATGGAACTATTTTTTCACACTTGAGCATGGAAACTTGAAAGATTAGTCAAGAGAGGGACGATACTAGAATGCCTCCAACATTTAGAGGTACTTTAAGTGTTATATCCAGAAATTCAGGATAAAATCAATGTGGAAACTGAAAATTTTAGAATGTGTGGTTTTACTGAACATGTTCATACAACACAGATTTTTTATAGCTGTTATCACAAAAGTTTATTTCTAAAACCAAAAATGTTATCATTTCACTGAACTGATTTGCTTACAAAAAGACTTTTAATGAGTAATGGTACTTGTTTCTGATCTTCTATTCAGAAGACTTAGTCACTACTTGTCCCACGACAATGTTATAGCAAATTATACTTTTTTGTGGACATCTGGATTCTTCAAAGGCAGAGTTTACTTTAGATTCCAAATTTGATAACTGCCAGAGATTTCCTGAAGGCATCTACCATCTGGAAGGAATCTTATTATTTCTTTTAATATCTGAAACATTTTCATGTGAAACAAGACAGCAATAAGAATAATTTTATTGGCTTTCACAGGGTAAAAAGTATGCATCACCTTTTCAATGCTAACTTATTCATTTGTGTGTTTCATTTATAGTCTCCATGGAATAATATATTCAGACTTATGGGGGTAAAAGTGCTTACACATGAAGTGAAATTTCCCATTCTATGAGGCTTCAATATTGGATTTGTATTATATACTTAGTAAAAGAAATGGAACCTGTATTTGTATTAATTTAAATGTTTTACCAAGAATTATGAGCTTTGCTAACTACAGAAGTCATCTTACCTATTCTATAAATATTATATGTTAATAATTAGTTTAGAATTTGGGTTACTTAATAGGCAGGAAAATATCTGGTCAACCCATATAACTGATATTCCTAACAGAGTTTCCAAGATACTCTTCATTAGTTAAATGTACAAATATTAAGAAATATTTTAATATTTTCAGTAGGAATATAAGAATATAAGAATACAAATCAAAGAAAATTTAGTGATGAAAAGACAACTTGAGTAACAATACCCAGATTTAGTTACCAAATTGCTTACTAGCTATTTTGCTGTGACTGAGTTCTCAGAAGTTCACAATTTTCATATTTAGAATTTGGTCTATCATATACAATTTATTTGTTCTGGGAATTTTAAATAGTTAAACTAATTAATGTGGTGTTGTGCTCCACAGAGTATCTAAGTTTCATAGTTATTATATTTATGATAAAGTAAAGTCAAAGTGATATACTACAGGACATTTATATTAAGAAATACCAGATGACTAATTGCACCACCAATTTCTTATATTTAATAGCCACTTGATAAAATGTCTCTTTATCTACCGTGCTCTATGATCCATTTAATTTACAGAGAATTGAACAGTTTGTACTTCCAAGTCAGACACTCTACCATTTAGAACTTTTCATTGTTTTCTTTTGTGTTAGTTCTTTTCTCAAACTTGTCATCATATCAGAACAAACTATCTTTGTAACTCCACAACAGAGTACCAAAATAGTTTTTGGCTACAACTGCAAAAGATGAAGTCCTTTGAAATTACTCTGGAATGAGTCTTCATTATATATGGAGGTTAATACATGTTATCACTACTAATTTATAATCTTACCTATATCTTGAGAAATACTTCCTAAATTTGCCTATATTTTTTCTTTACTTGTTTTTATTTTCTTAAGTTTCATAACATATTCTGAGTAAATCAGAGAGTAACTCTAATTAATTGGTCATATCTTGAAGTCCCTAAGAAAGAGACACAAAATAAATGTTCTTCCAAGCCAAGTCCAGTAGTACATACCTTTAACCCCAGCCACTCAGGAGGGGGAGGCAGGATGATCAAAAGTTCAAGGCCAGAGGCAGCCTACAATACTTATTGAGATGTTGTTTCAAAATAAATAGTAAAAAGATGGTCTAGGGCTGCAGCTCAGTGGTAGATTGTGTGTTATGCCTGCAGGAGGCCCTGGGCTCAATTCCTAGTACTGTAAAAAATATATATATATCTTCCTATAAATAATAAAGTACAAAGTATTCCAATTTATTTATGACAATGTACTATTCATATTATAGATTTCATCTAAACTCATATATTTCTAAATTAAAGGAACCACAAATTAATCCAATAGATGCAATAAGTTTTGGAAATGACCAGTTTGCATTTTCTTCCCCAAAGTTACATTCTTTTGAGTGTTTACCATATGTATAATACCATGTGGTTCATTCTGTATATTACCTAACCTAATTTTAAAGTAGATTTACCAAGTATAGGATTAAAGAAATTAGACAAATTAATTAAACTATATGAAGCTACATGCTAGGTAATAAGAGAATCATGGTGCCAATCAAGAATTATATGATTCTAAAATCAATTTTTAACTAGTAGCCTGTATTGCCTTTTAAAAAATACTTAAGTGTTCAATTTGAATTAAAATAATGCCAAAATTACCTTACTGAATCCAAGTATTCTCCTTAATTGAAGTAATTTGAGTGAGTGGTCAAATATGTAATCTGTGCTTTTCATGTTCTTGTTCTAGGTAATCACTTTTGCTTTTATCATTAACAAAGAGCTTGTACAAAACTAAATATGAAATTTATAATTAAAAATATTTGAAAAGATGAATAATTCTACTTTTTAATCAACCTAAACTTAATACGGGCTGGGATTTAGCTCAGTTGGTAGAGCACTGCGCTGCAGTCTCTGAGGTCCCGAGTTCAATTCTCACCGAAAAATGGGAGAAGGGCCTGGCAATCCACTCCCAAGGCAATCCCGAAACAGTCAGCCATTGAAAACCCTATGAGGGTCGCTATGAGTTGGATACCATACACCTAACGATGGCACCTAACAACAACAACAACAACAAACTTAATACATACAATGCATTAGTAGTGCATTAGTAATGCTGAATCTCTTACTCTCTCATTAATAGTAAACCTAACATATTTGATACATTTTAATTGTTTGTATTTAGTGTTCTTTTAAAAGAATCAAAATATTTTTAAAGTATAAATGAGAATCATTGTGAATACTAATACAAAATATCTAAGTCACATATTAGTAGACAAAATCCTGAAATATTTACAAGAAAGCAAACCATGACCCAGTCAAGCTTCCTCTAGGATGTAAGGCAAGCTGACTATCACAAAAACTATTATTATACATACATTAATACATGTAAGGAGAAAGAGAGGAACAGGCCAAAAATAATCTGGCAAGATTCAACATCCATTACAAAAAGAAACCTCTTTAAAAATAGAAATTAATGGGCAGCTGTCAACGTGGATGTATCTATATGTTTGTTTGTCTCTATCTCTAACTCAATCTCTATCTTTATATATTTTATCCCTACAGCTGACATATTGTTAATGGGGGAAATAATAGAGGCATTTCGAGTAATATCCAATGTAAATAGGCGGAGGCTGAAATGGCCAGGCTTCCTTCATCTCTCTGTCTCTAACTAAACCTTTTGTGTGACCTCTCCAGTATGGAGAAATCAGGCCTGACCCTGCTTAGCTTTTGAGGTGCGAAGGGATCCGATGCCACAGTGGTATGGCTGCAGGCTAAATCATCTCTAGATTACTTATAATAACTCATACAATGTAAATATTATGTAACTATTATAATGCATAAGGAATAATGGAGAAAAAAATATCTGTACATGTTAAATTCAGATACAATTTTCTATTCCAAATCTTTTCAATCCATGTTTGCTTGAACCCATATATGGCTACCCACAAATGTAGAAAGCCAAATATATATCTTTACAGTGAGTGGTTACATCTTGACAATATACAAGACATCTGATTCATCATCAAAGTATATACTAATAACATGAGATTTTAATACATTTAATATATTAGGAAAAATTATTCCTTAGAAGTATAAGTTAGTTAATTAATAAAAAATTTACTTGATATGTTCTCTCAATAATTAACTTCCGCTGGGTGAGGTGGCACATGCCTGTAATCCCAGCGGCTCAGGAGGCAGAGCCAGGAGGATTGCAAGTTCGAGACCAGAGGCAGTCTGCATAATTTAGTGAGACCCTATCTCAAAAAGTAGAAAAATGGGCTGAGCATGCAGCTCAGTGGTCCAGCACTTGCAAAGCATGCAAGCATGAGGCCCTGGGTTCAACCCTCAGTACCGCAAAAAAGAAAAATAATAATAATAATTGACTTCCCAGTCATATTGTAAGAACTTTATATTCCATAATCTTTATATTTTAATTATAATTTCTTAACAGTTGATTAATTGGACAATTAATTAAGCAATAGGGGAGAAGAAAAAGATTGTATTTATCTTTAGTAGAATCTATAGTAGTATCTATTGTAGAATGCCAACCAATATAGGCAGAAGAGATGATGGTTTTAGGAAGGTCATTCTTATTTCATCACATACTTCATTAAAAGAAAAATCATCTATGTGTTAATTATAGTGGTAAAGGTTGAGGAACAGAACATTTATGTATTATTAATGTAGGATTGACAGGAATGTAGAATGTAGAATACAGAATGATAGGGAAATTTGGGGGCTATAGAAAGGGAAAGAATTTTCATCCCAGGATCTGGTTTGAATCTCACCAGCCAAGAATCAAGAACTTTGACACAACTACCAAGACTGCTGTGAGGACTGCCTGCATAGAGACTTTATTTTTTGAAAATGTTAAAGTAGCAATAAGCCATGTTTGGGGTCAAAATGTATGTAATCTTTGAGTTTTGCTTTCCCCTCTGTAATTCTGTGTTTCTCTGAGAGATGCCCAGGCACCTACCTAGTGACCCTTTTCTTAAACTTATACAATATATAATTTCATTTTACTAAAGAGAAGTCCCACTAATAGAAAAATATAAATAATGGAACTTCTTTTGATCTTAATTGCAACTCTCCAGCCTATAACAGGGGCCTTTCTAGCCTCACATCATGCGAGACCTCCAAAGCTGGGCACCCAGGACTGACATCACATGGGGCTTGCCCTAGGTTAAATAAAACTGGAGTGAGCACACATGCACTGGCACTTTTCTGGGCTTCCTCTTCTTTGTTCTCTTGGTATGTCCTCCTCCGTGTCTGTGTCTTTGATGCTCTCTCTCTTTTTCTCTGAGTGTCCAAATGTATTCTGAAGTATGTAATTAATAAACTCTATAGCATCATTTCACTCTCTCTCGCTCTTCCTGAAATTCTTTTCTGTTATGAAACCAAAGACCAGGTTTAACCTGAGTGGAGGGCCCAACCAGGGGATCTCCTCAGGCTAGGTGGCCATACTGAGCTGCACCACTCTGCTGTGCCACCAGTGATATTTTCAAATTACTTCTTTATAAAATGTTTATAAATTACTATGAGGAAAGTAGTAACATTATAGTAGACAAACCTGAGAGAAACCACCTTGTCCATTTGAATAAAGCTAACCTTACTAATGAAATAAACTGTTATCATCTGCCCTTGCTACGATATGGCATTCTTGACAAAAACACAGAGCCTCTGTCTAATCATGAGAAACATTAGAGGACCCCAAATGGAAGAACTTGTTACTATATAAGTAATCTTTGCTATTCAAATATGTCAGAGTCAAATAATACTCCACTGTGAAGAATAATACAATGTCCTTTGTGGGGAAATGAATGGAGCTGGAGATCATGATGTTAAGCAAAATAATCTAGGCTCAGAAAGAGAAATATCATATGTTTTCTTTCATATATGGAACCTAAGTTTAAGAAGAGAGACATGTAAGTAGAAAGGGATCAATTCTGGAAAAGAATGGGGACCAAAGCAAGGGGTGAGGAGTGCCAAGAGAGAGTAATGAAAGTTAAATGTGATGAAACTACATTATATACATGTATTAAAATATCAT
Organism: Pedetes capensis; assembly: GCA_007922755.1. NCBI lineage: Eukaryota > Metazoa > Chordata > Mammalia > Rodentia > Pedetidae > Pedetes > Pedetes capensis. The sequence continues at coordinate 2,918 of VMDO01016104.1, read as the reverse complement.
ATTGATGCTCACTATTTTGTACAATTAATACACACTGAAAAGGAACAAAAATTAAGCTTCTGAAAAAAGAAAGTCTTGTCTGTGAAGACAAAATAAACTAAGGAAAGTTTCTGGACAAAAAGTGCAAAGAGAGACAAGCAAATTAAATTCAGTGTATGACTCTAGATTGCATTGTATTGAATCTTGGAGTTGTTTTTATATTTACTTTTCATTGTAAAGGACATTTTTGAGACAACAGATGAATTACAAGTAGATTTCTAAATTATACAGTATCCTATTGTGAGTATTAATTTCCTAAATTTCATACTTGTATTGGATTTAATAAGAATTTTTAGGATACATACATCAATATATTTAGATGTAATATGCAATTTATTCTCAATGGTTCAGAAAAATATAGTGTATAAGTAATGAGAAAAATGAGGAAAACAAATGTCCCAAAGTGTTAACATTTGAGAAATCTATATGAGTCATTGCATAGGAGCTCTTAGATATACCTATACCATTTCTTTGATTATAAAAATGTTTACAAACTAAAATTTACCCCCCAAAAGAATATTTTGCCCCTGAATAAAGAAATAACAGTTCTAAAATTATTTACATCAACTGAAAATTCAATTATCAGTTAAGAACTCAAACAATATTTACTCGTTGACAAATCTATCTATCTATCTATCTATCTATCTATCTATCTACCATCTATTTATCTATGTAGGCCTGTTATGTTCTAAAAATATAATGACTATTTAAATACTCTTCTGTTTATCAGAATATCAGGAAATCAACTTAGTGAAGGAATAAATTAGGCAAACAACTAAAAATTCAGAGAAAATAGAATTATTAAGCAAGTGGAAACATGAGCAAAGTGCTGTGACAGTGAATAAAATGATTGACTTAATCTAAGAAGAACAACTTTCATCTTTATGATTGAAGGAAATGTAATTAATGTTAAGAGAATTCCAAAATATCTTTAGTATTATTTTAGCTTTGCCTCAAAAAATGTTTATAATTGCTCTTAGGTACCATAGTGCACCTGTGTAATCCCAGCGGTTTGGGAGTTTAGGTAGAAGGATCCTAAGCTTGAAGTCAGAGGCAGCCTGCATAATTTAGCAAGATCCTGTCTCAAAGTATAAAATTTAAATGGTTTGGTGGTGTGGCTCAGTGATAGAACAATTACCTAACATGCACAGGTTCTGGGTTCAACCCTTCAGTACTGAAAAAAAAAAAGTTTACTAATTTTAAAGATAACAGTAAGTTTTTGTGTATTTAATAAATATTTGTTAATGGAAGTAACTTTAATGTCCTATTTATCACTTGAGTTAACATCCATAATAGGTTTTGAGTTTTAGTTTCCAACTAATAGGCTGCTTGCTTTATTGCAGTTTTTATAAATCCCAAACATGTCAACCAAATTGAGAAAATATCAAATTCTTTCTCTTTTATTATTAATTTAAGGAGGCAGGTCATTTGTTTTCAAATTTTTAACTCAAAAGTTCACAACATAATGATTTTCTGTTAAAAAGATTTGATCTTGGGCATATTTTTCTTTTATTATTAATTTAAGGAGGCAGATCATTTGTTCTCAAATATTTATTTCAGGAGTTCACAACATAGTGATTTTCTGTTAAAAAGATTTGATCTTGGACAATTTATTGCTGACAAATAGTAAATAACAAATTAAGTCTTTAGCAGAATTAGTGAAAACAAATTAGTCTCCTCAATAGAAAGCATATAAAAATATGAAGACAAGGACATGTCCATCTGTGCCACTGTATTCTCAGGACCCCAAACAGTCTTTCACACATAATAGGGATTCAAAAAGCATTTACAAGTGAAAAAACGAACTGATGTACCCATAGTAGTACATTGTACATTGTACATTGAGCACTACTATGAGTACATTGTATTATTTAAAATAAAATTGTTTTTTATTCTTTCTATGAAGGTAAAATAAAAAGGATTTTCTTTATCTAACAGTTTATGGACAGAGATGTACATATACACAGTACATATACATATACACAGAATTATATTCAGCCACAATAAGAGTAATATCCTGTCATTTGTGACATTGATGGAATTGGAGATTGTTCTGTTAAGTGAAATAAGCCAGACACAGAGAGAAAAGTACTGCATGGCCTCATGTGTACATGGAGTTTAAAATAGTCAATCTCAAGGAAGTTGAGTATAGAAAGGTGATTACCATAGGCTTGAGACAGTAGGAAGAAGAAAAGTTGGAGAAGATTGATCAGTGAGTACTAAGTTACAGGTAGATAGACCTAAGAAGTAAGATGACTATTGTTGTTAGATGCCAATCTAGTTGCTATCCAACTCATAGTGACCCTATGTACAACAGGCGAAACTATTGTTAATGTTTCTCTGCTACTCATAAGGTTTTCAATGGCTGTTTTTGAACATGGGTTGCCAGGTCTTCTCCCAAGCCTACAGCACCTAGTATTCCCAGTCGGTTCCCATCCAACTACAAACCAGGCCTGACACTGCTTAGCTTCTGAGATTTGATGGGATCAGATGCCAAAGTGGTAAGCCTGCAGGCATAGGATGACTATACATAACAGAAATGAACTGTACATTTCAAAGAGCTAGGAGGAAGGAGTTTGAATATCTTCACCATAAAGAAATGACAAATGTTTGGGAAAACAGATATGTTTAATCATATGTAAATAAGTGAACTCATGTATTAAAGTACCATATGATATCCTACAAATATGTATGATCTTTATCTTTTTTTCAGTTAAAATAAATTTATAAATAGAAACAAAAATATAAAAGTATGATTAGTGAATTCTATTTAAGTGGTCATATAGTTTCCTACCAAACCTTTTACTGCTCTAATGAAGCTCCAATTATACAGTAACTTAAAGGGAAAAGGTGTCTTGAGGTGCTATGTAAATTTATTT